>JAQQSW010004781.1:0-14359 GCA_028646575.1 Pseudocheirus occidentalis | reverse complement strand
TAATCACAGAGCACAAAAAGGCCAAAGGTTTCCCACCCCTAGACTCAAAGTAATTACAATACCATCCATTAACACCAAGCATTTTCTCAAAAGAGAGTAGGAGAACACAAAAGGCCATCCACCCTTAAACCATAACAAGGTCAAGATAATATCTCAGCATTGAAAACCTAAGGAAAGGCCCTTCTTTCATCTTCACTTGAGGTAAGCCCTCAGCAATCTCAGTTCCTGGGGAGACAAGGCTCAACAAAGCCATAGCCAGTGTCCTCATCAAGTCACACTCTGCCTGTAGAACAGTCCCAGAACCCCTGAAAGTACCAGCAAGGCCCCCTTCCAGGATTTCTGTGAACATATAACAAGAAAATCCTTCAGGGCTTCTGAACCAATAGCCAGCTTCCAGGACCTCTACAACAGCAGCACTGTCCACCATCAGGTGAATCTGGAAAAACAACGTCAAAACAGGCAGACAAAATACCAGCATCACAGCCATGCCTCTTCAGTCCTTGGCAGCTCCGGGTAGCAGTCCTCAAAAGTCCTGGGCAGCTCCAGTGGGATCTTAGCAGTCTCTCTCAGCAACTCAGGGTCCATGACACTGGATACTGCTCTTCCCAAAAATCCTTCTTCTTCTGGTCTTGTTTGGGCTTGAGCCTCTCTCCCAATTCATGGCTCCTCCCAGGTCAGCCCTCTCTCTTCACATCAACAAGTCCATCCTACAAGTGGGATTCACAATCTCTGGGTCTTAACACTCAACCCAAAAGCCAAGTCAGTTCAGGGGCATCTCCAAATTCTGTCACCATTATAAGGTGTTTGCACTTTAGTGAGGCCAGACCTCTGCCTCTAGAGGTTGCGTCTTTCCTAAGGTTTTCTCAATCTTCTAGTAGTGTGATTCATTTTACTAAAATAAAACATGCAGATTGTCAGTTCTTGTTGAGATGATCTTACTCAGAGAACATAGTTCGTTCCTATCACACCAATTATTGATATAGAGCCTACCAACTTTTTTTAATGAATTTTGCCCACTTATATCTACAAATCCTCCTAAGGCTATATATAGAAGACATCATTCATGCTAATCTAATTCATATTTAGAAAGCTCCATGAAAAATAATAATAAAGGTTTATCCCCTTTCCCTCTCCCCCTACCCCCTGCAAAGTAGGAAAAATGGTTCATGGAATTGTTTCAACTGTTTTCAGGCCATAAGTTCTGGATCCATTTAGTTAATTAAAGCAGAAAAAAAATTAACTAGCCCTAGTGCTGTGGTTGAACCACAGAACAATAGCAAATATGTGATGATAGCTCTTGCTTGAGTTATTCTAGTGCAGAGCCACAAAAGTTAAAAATTATTACTTTTTCACAACCCTATGTGTAAAGAATATAAACTTGCCTCTTGGTTGTTTTTACTATTATGAGATGAAAACACTTCTAAAACTAGCCAGCATAGGCCAGATGGTATACCCAAGTTTGGGGCCTGGAAAAGTCCTTGAGACCAGATATAACTTATAAGGAATTGGATGATGGAAAGTGTTAGGGATGAAAAATTTTTTAAAAGCTTATGTATTTCTCTTTAAATGAGAAATTTGTAAAAAGGCAGGCTCAAGCTCAAAATCCTTCATAATTCTTTTTTTTTTTTGGAGGGCAGTTGGGGTTAAGTGACTTGCCCAAGGTCACACAGCTAGTGTTTGTGTGTGTGTGTGTGTGTGTGTGTGTGTGTGTGTGTGTTAAGTGTCTGAGGCTGGATTTGAACTCAGGTACTCCTGACTCCAGGGCTGGTACTCTATTCACTGCGCCATCTAGCCACCCCCATAATTCTTTATTACCTTACCGATCTACTGATCTACTTTTAACTCATGCTGTTCTTTATCATCTTATGTCCTGTATATATCCCAGAAGTATCTACATACTCATGAATTATGCCTTCCTTTTTCCCCTTTCCCTTGAAAATGCCTTTTCCCTTTTTTCCACAGTTATTTATGCTTGGAATGACCTGCCTATCCTAGCCACTCTTGCTTGTCTCATAGCTACCACCTATGGGGCCACCTTTCCATCTTCTGATTATAGAAATTCTATCCTTCCGTGAAAATCTAGATCAGTTACCATCTCCCTACTTCCCTGATCTTTGTGCTAAGTAATTCCATTTTGACCCACCCCACCCCCATCCCAGAGATCTCATAGAACAGTTTTATCCACTTACATAAACACTATGTTTATTTACAATTATTTGTGTTGTGTAGTAGTTGATGAAAAACTACATGAGGACAAGGACCATGTCTTTTTACTCTTTGTTTTCCAACTTCTGGGTGCCAGGATGGTAGAGTAAGCAGTAAAATGCTGTAACTCTCCTGTACTCACCTCCAAATAGCTGTATAAAGGAGCCCCAAAACAAATCCTGGAATTAGGAGAAAGAGAGAAAGTCTTTTAGCCCAAGAGACTTGGAAGATCAGCAAGAAAGGTCTCTCTCACTAGGTTTAGTGAAAGGGAAGCACAGTCCAGGACAGGAAGCATCTCAACAAGCCAGCAGCAAGCCTCACTTCAGCAAACCAGTAGGAAATCCTGAGCCCCAGTGTGGTGGAGCAGGCAAGTACCAGCACCAGGACCACTCACATGTTTTACTATTGCTGGGGAACCTGGAAGTCCCCTGCTCCCAGAACCACCACGTGCTTCAGGGTAACCCTTGGCCAACCAGCATCCTCTAGCTCAGTGGCTCTCAACCTACCTAATGCCACGACCCTTTAATACAGTTCCTCATGTTGTGGTGACCCCCTACCATAAAATTATTTTCATTGCTACTTCATAACTGTAATTTTGCTACTGTTATGAATCATAATGTAAATATCTGATATGCAGGATGTATTTTCATCGTTACAAATTGAACATAATCCACAGGTTCAGAAACACTGCTCTAGCTGCTAGACCTCAACATGCTTCAGCATAGCCCTGGGCAAATAGGCAGCCTTTAGTGGCCAGATCATTAGATGCTTCACTGTAGCCATGCAGAAATACAGACACACCCTACCAGGCCTCAGCACATGTCAGAGACCACTACCAGGACCCCAGATGAGCACCAGCTAAACTGCCAGATCCCTATGGCCTCCAGAAGCACCAGCCAACCCTTACCCCACACCCTCAACACAGCACCAGACACAGGAGTCCTCCATGGGCTTCAGGGCAACGTCAGTACAACACCAAGTAAACAGTCAGGGCCTGTAGCCACTAACACAAGAAGCCATAGACAGAACCCCTACTACCTTGGAAGCAGAGCTCAAGTTTAAAAGAAAGGGGAACCCCCCCCCAAAAAAAGACTGGGCAGGAAATAACAAAAAAAAGACTGACCACAGGAAGTTGTTATGGTGACAGGGAAGACCAAGACAAACTCAGAAGAGGACAGCAATGTGAAAACACTGATAGGAACCCCTAAGAAAAATGGAAAGTGGTCTGAATACCAGAAAGATCTCAAAGTAGAACTCAGAAAGGAGCTTGAACTCATATAAGAGAGATAAAAGAAAAATGGGGAAAGAAATTAGAGTGATGCAAGAGAATTATTTTTTTAGAAGTCAAGAGTTTGGAGAACTGCTTAAAAAGTAGAAAAGGAAACACAAAAACCCACTGAATAAAACAGCACCTTTAAAGAGTACAGTTGGCTAAATGGAAAAGAAAATATAAAAGTTGAATGAGGAAAACAATACCTTAAAAGTTAAGATTGGGCAAGTGGAAGGTAATGACTCTGTGAGACATCATGAATTAATCAAACAAAATTCAAAAGAATGAAGAAAATGGAAGAAAATATAAAATACCTCACAGGAAAAAAACAATGGACCTGGAAAATAGATCCAGGAGAAAAAAATATCAGAACGACTGGACTACCTGAAAGCCATATTCTAACAGAGAACCTAAACGGTATCTTCCAAGAAATTATTAGGGAAAACAGCCCTGGAACCAGAGGGTAAAATAGCACAGAGGTAAAAAATGCACTGATCACCTCAAGAAAGATATCTCAAAATAAAAACCCCAAGGAACATTGGCTAAATTTCAAAACAATCAGATCAAGGCAAAAATACTACAAGTGGCCATAAAGAAACACTTCAAATAGCTGAGAGTCCCAGTTAGGGTCACACAGGACCTAGCAGCTGCAGTGTCAGAGAATCAGATCATAGAGCCTAACCCTCTGGAGGGCAAAGGAGCTAGGACTACAGCCAAGAATCACTACTTACCCAGCAGAATTAATCATAATACTCCAAGGGGAAAAGTAATTTTTCAGTGAAATAGAAGAATTTCAAGCCTTCATAAGAAGACCAGAACTGAACCAAAAATTTGACCCCCAATATCAAAACCCAAAAGAAGCATAAACAGGTAAAAAGGGAAAAGAAAACATAAGGGATTCAATATAGCTGAACTTTTAACATCCCTACATGGGAAGATGATACTTGTAACTCTTAAAAATTGTGTCCGTAACAGTACAGATAGAAGGGGTATACATAGAATGTGTAACGCAAATTTGAGAGAATGACATAAAAAAAAATTAAGGAATGAGAAAGAGGAGTACAAAGGATGCAGAATAAAGGGAGGGGTAGAATGGGACAAATTATCTCATAAAGAGTGAGAAAGACCTGTTACAGTGGAAGGGAGGATGGAAGGGCGGAAAATGGCCATCGCTTAGTTCTTGTGTACCTGAACCTTGACTCTCTTCAGTATTGTCTCAAAGAGGGAATCATAGACACAATCAGTTGAACATGCAAATTTATCTCACCTGACAGGGAAGTAAGAGGGGAAGAAATTAAGGGGTGTAGGGGTGAGGACTGGCATAAGGGAGGGCAGATCATGGACAGTTGTAGACAGTAGCAGAACATCGGTGAGGTAGAAAAGGGTGAAAGGAGAGAGAGAACAAACAAGAGGAAGAATACGATGGCAGGAAATACAAGATTCGTAACTGCGAATGTAAGTGGGATGAACTCTCCCATAAAACAGAAGAGGATACCAGAGTAGATAATAAACGACTCCTACAGTATGTTGCTTACAGGAAATATATTTGAAGTAGAGAGACATACACAGAGTAAAAGTAAGGGGCTTGAGGAGAATTTATCATGCTTCAGTTGAAGTAAAAAAAAAAGAGGGGTAGCAATCCTGATTTTAGACAAAGTAAAAGCAAAAAAAGACCTGATTAAAAGAGATAAAGAAGGAAAGTGCATGTTGCTAAAAGGCACCGTGGACAAGGAAGCAATCAAATTAGAAGAGCAAGGAATAGCCCACCTGTCAGCTTGATGGGGAGGGGAAGAATTCATGACCAGACAAGAGATAGAGAACATTATTGAATCTGTGGAATTTGAGGAGCTCATCAAATGGGAGAATGTAGAGAGAATTGACATGGAAGAATATCAGTCAGAAGAGAGTGAGATAGAATAGTCATACAGATAGGGGCTGAACCAAGAGAGCGAAGTAGAGAGAGATGAGATGACAGACAAGCTTAAGTAATGTGGCAGAGGGAAAGGATTTCTTGGAGGAACCTGAATCATGTTTGTAGGCAGAGGGACTGCAGACTTGTTCCTTATATGGGCCTGCTAGCTTTGTCTAGTCCAGCGGTTCTCAACCTGTGGGTTGCGACCCCTTTGGGGGTTGGACAACCCTTTCACAGGGGTCTCCTAAGACCATTTGAAAACACATATTTCCGACGATCTTAGGAACTGAGACACAGCTCCTCTATTCATCTCCAGGTGGATCCGGCCACATGCAGATACGCCCACGTACAAATATTAAAGGGTTGCAGCATTAGGAAGGTTGAGAACCACTGGTCTAGTCCAAAACCACAGATTGTGCTTTTGACACAATCAATCCTGACTGATTCAGCTGGCCAGAGGCCAGTTTTGTTTTCCTTAAACAAACCTACATTTTAAAAATGTATTGTTATGCCACCTTAATTTTTCACTCAGTAGGCAAAGTAGAGGAGGCAGGAAGAATAGGAAACAAGAGATATGCACATACATAAAAACAGAGATCAGGAATATAATAGGTTTGGGAAAGTATATGGATATATATGTGTATGTATATATCTATAGTTATGGAGAAACATATCTAAACTTTATTGTAGCCTTCTGGGGGTGGGCGGAGGGTATATATATTTATAACTGTAGAGAAACAAATGAACTTTATTGTGGCCTTCTGGTGAGGGGGAGGGAATGGGAAAAAAGTAAAAAAGTGCACAGCAGAAAACAAAAGAAAACTCACAAGGAAGCAAAGGAAAAAACAGAATTCTCAACATGAGTATTATTTATCACGTAGACTTTCTTGAAATGAAAATTTATTGTTATATATTTTGAATCTTTTTTTATGTTCTGCTATGCACACCACATGCTTTTTTTTCCTTTCTAACATTGTATTTAAGTTTATGATATGTTTTTGTTTCTTTTCTCTATATTTGTGTTCTGGCGTTTTGAGTCTCAAGATTTTGAAAAACAAAATTTTAACCATAACTTGCAAACTAATATCCACAGAAGCAGAAACAAGAGATAACAGTTTGAAAAGATAGAGATCTTGCTTACAACTACATATGATCTGAATTAGGGGACTTTTCAAACTGTTATGTCTTGTTTCTGCCCTTGTAGATGTGCACAGTCATAATGAGGTTGACACATGACTCCAGAGCTAACTCAGTGTTTGGGAGGTTCTGAAGGAAAGTACGGAAGAGAAGAGGTATTAGACTGGCTACCAGAATGAAGATCTACAAAGCCATTGTGCTGACCTCATTCTTGTATACCTCTGAAACCTGGACACTATACCAGCACCATGCCAGGAAACTGAATCCCTTCCATTTGAATTGTCTTAGGAAGATTCTGAAGATCCTGGCAGGATAAGATATCAGACAGACATGCAGGTCCTTTATTGAGCTAAATTGCCAAGCATTCAAACTCTGTTTCAGAGAGTGCAACTCTGATAGGCTGCCACTTGCCAAAAAGACTACTGAACTTAAATGAAAAGCTATCTTTGGAAAACAGGCAAAAGCATGAGCCCTAAAAAACAAAGCAAAACAAAAACAAACCTCTATGCCATCCTCAGTTAAAGAAGGAAGAAACAGGGAATGCAAGTTTTTTTTTAAGAATTAAATTTTCTAAGGAAGAAGAAAGAAGCTCCTTCTAATCAGGGGGGAAAATAATATGTTTTTTTTAGAAGATTTTGTCTTCTGTCATTTCCAAGAATGTTTTTCTCTAGCAAATCAGTTGTTACTACAAAAATCCCATTAACATTTAGAAATGTAGATGAAGAAAAATGATCAGGTGGTCTTAAATTTTAAAACTGCTGTGTAGCCATTCTTTGCTGTTTCCTCATAATAGGTACTAAACTTTAACGCTGAGAATTTCTCTTTTCCTTATAGTCCATCAAAGTAATTGAGCTTTTTCCACATTTTAAAAATTCATTTTTGGAGTTGGCATCTTATGGTCATAGAATTATGATAGAGAGATTAAATATATTTCAGATACAAAATTGTAAGGTACAGAGTGACTGTGAACTTACTACAGTATCATTAAGCCACACTTTTGCCGAGAGAAAAGTGTGGATTTTTTTGTTTTGTTTTTGTTTTTTTGTAACTTGCAAGAAATTTCTTGCCTTGCAGTAATATACATGTTTAACATTTTTTAAAAACCACAGTATTTAACTGTGGTATTGGGTTTGTAGCTATTTGGGTTCACTGTGCTGTGAATGTAATGAAATATAGTTGCTAATATCAGAAAACATTTAATGAATTAATAAAAAGTTCATACAGAAATAGATTATTCTGACAGTTTGTTGTTTTGAAGACATGGTACCATATTTTTACATAAAAAAGAAAAAGTTGGCCCAGACTAAGAACATTTCATGGTTCTGCTTAGGAAAAAGAAGAATTTAAGGAATAAAAGTGTGACACCCCCCCCATAAAGATCTGTTCATTTGTCCATTTATTTATTAAAACATTTATTAAGGTACTGCTGTGTATCATTTCAGTGAATTAAGCACCTGAGAAATACTGGGTTAAATCAGACTTACCTCTTGCCTCAAGGAATTTGTGAAATAGTAGCGATGACCAGATGTACTCAAATAATAGTATGTAATTGGTGTTTGATCCACCCTTCATAAGAAAGTGTTATTTGAGTAAGACTTTCAACAAACATCTACTAAGTTTTTCAAAGCATTGATGTAAGCAGACAGCAATGGGGCCAGTAGGAGAAGAGCATATGTCAGTATAGCAAAGAGGTAAGTTGGGCCAAAATACATTTGGGAAATGATTCATGTGGCTGCAATTTAGTAGAGCAAGAAGAGATGAGGCTTGCAAACTACATCATAGGTAGATTGTGCAGGGCCTTAAAAGTCAAATGTTGATATTATATTTATAACAGCCCTGGTATTAATTACTTCATAGCAACTTACTATTCATTAATTTTTAAATAGCCAATAAGAAGTATACATAAAATAATATTGTGAATGTCTTTAATTTTCCTTGTCATTGAAGTGGTTGAGGGTAAGTCACAATAATTGTGCAAAACTTAAAATGATTTAACTTTAAAAAATATATAATCATTGTTCTCAAACCATGTAAAAATTAGCATTTAGTTTAGAAGCAAGACATTTGATAAATATGTCAATGTAGCAATTAATAAAAAATAACTAAAAGTAAAATTGTTTTCACATTAATGAACTTGAAATTTATCTCTATAGTGGTATTTTTTTTTACTAAGGTAGTTCTTTTGTAAGGAGAATGGATATAATTATTTACTGTGAATATTATAGTTATTAGTTGTTTTCAAGTGTGAGAACACATTAAAGTCAAAGTGTATTCTCTAACAGAAGAAGAAAAAAAGAACTTAATAGAACCCAAGGAACAAAACTTTTTATCCACTGGAATTTTGAAAATTACCTCTCATTTTTAAAAAAGAAAATCAAATATCAAGAAAACCAACTGAGCTTAGGGATGAAGGGTTTTTCTTTTTTAAAAGAAATTTATAAGGTAGAGGTCAGCACAAATTCAGCCGAGGTTTAGGAGAAAGGCAACGTGGTATAGTATTAGGGATATAGATTTGGAGTGTGAGTACCTTAGTTAAAAACCAAGCTTTATTCCTTACTACATTCATGTCTTTGGACAAATCATGTACTTTCTACAAGCCTCAGTTATCTACACATGAGAGAATTGCACTATATAACCTCTGTAATCTATCACTTATTACTAAATCTCGTGGTCTTCTGACTCTCTATGATCATAGTACTAGGAGTAGTATTTGAAGTTCAGAATGGTGCTTTAGAAGCAGTACAAGATCCTTGGCTACTAAACATTAAATTTTAAATTATGTTCATTATAAGACATTTACTAAAACATACAAATGGACTTTTGCATTCCTAAAAGACTCTCAAAAATGAAAGTTAAAACAAAAAGGGAAGTTAACAGATCTTCAGGTGGAAGGAATGTTTGTGATGATTCGTCTAGTTCTGGGGGTTTTTAACCTGAGTATCTGCAAAAAAATTTTAAAATATTTTGAAAACTACTTCAATATGATTGTTTTCCTTTGCTATCTTATGAAGTTTATTTTATACATTTAGCAGTATTATTCTGAGGAATTCATAAACTTCCTTGTATTAACAGGAGTACAGTACACAAAATACTTAAAAACCCTTGTACTATGTCTCTTACATTTCCCAGTCATTTTTGATACATAACCCGTTTTTTTCTGCTCCACATTTCTCTGATGACATCTTTTATGCTATTTCTCCTGTGAAATTCCTAATTTATAACATATTACTCCTATGCCTGCTATGAGCCTTTCCATTCTCGTTGGGTGATCCTTAGCATAAATGGTATTCTATGAATCATATTCATATAGCACCACCAGAAAAAGCATTTTTTAAAACAATAGGCCAGTGTGCACATAATTTCTTTATATAATTCAGATCATATTATATATGGCAATCACAGTCTTACCTTTCTTGGTCATGGTCTTCCTCAGTGTCCAAAACATTATCCTGGGATAGCCCTTATCTCTTTTAGAAATGTCATCATCGTTCTTATTTATTTAAATACACGTGTTATAAATGTGGATATGTCTTCTACCAAGAGAAAAATCTTCAGTGGTTCCTCATTGCCCAGAAGATAAAATACAGATTGTTGGCTTTTTAAGTGCTCCACAGTCTGATTTTTACTTACCCTTTTCATCTCATTTCATACAATAAAAATTTCATACCCATACAGAAAATGTAAGTTTTAGCCAGATTGAGCCAGAAGCTGTTCCACAAAATAGGCATTCTGTTTTGTGAATGCATTTGTACCAAAGAACCTCCCTCCCTGGTATGCATTCCCTCCTCATCTCCAAATCTCAAGATTCACCACCTCCTCTGATAAGCTTTCTCTGATCTCTCCCCCACCTCACAATTATTTTCCTCATCAATTTCTCTCTAGCCATCCTTATTTGTGCATATGTTATTTATTCTAGTAAAATATAAACTCTTTAAATTCAGAAACTCTTTTATTTCTGTCTTTGTATTTCAGAGAGGCAGCTGGTAGCACAGTGAATAGAGCTCTGGGCCTGAAGTCAGGAAGGCAAGTTGAAATCTACCCTCAGACTCTTAGTAATTGTATGACCCTGGGTAAGTCATTTAAATTCTCTTGCATCAGTTTCCTCAAATGTAAAAGTAATATAATAAAACACCTCAAAAGGTTGTTGTGAGAGTAATATGAAATAATATTTATAAAGCATTTCTCAGTGTGCCTGACAAATATCAGGCACTTAATTAACACTTGTAGAATTGAAATGAAAAGAGATCATCCATGTCTTAGTCCTAATAGAGGGTCTTCATGGCTTTGAATTTGTACAACACGACAAATCATTAACCATCTGATGATTTGTGTTACCTTAGTTAGCTTCACAGTTGCTAAAATGATAGATATGAGCATTGTGTCGCATGTTCTACATACACTCTATCCTCTTCCAGCTTTGTAGGATCTTTCACAACGTATGCTGTTCTGCTGTGACCTTTGAGAACTCAGGTCATATCTACTTTGCAGTAGAACTTCACTGAACCATCATTTTCATTATCATCATTAAATAAATGCATTTGTTCACCAAAAAAAGGTAGTCATTCAGTACTGCCCTGTGTACAAACTCATTGATGTACTTTGTAAAATATTTATTAAGCATAGAATTTTGCTCGGACACACACTGCCTTTTTTTTTCCTCCTCTATTTTTTAATACAGTATCTCAATAGTGGCCTCAATTCTCTATTACTTCAGAAGTGAAAACTGATGGGAAAACCCTCAATTTGTCCAGTAAACAGAAAATAGCTTTATCTGCTGTTATAGAAAAAAAAACACTTTGGGGAGGGGAAGGAACAAAAATATAACTTTGGATCATATGTTAAGAAGTACGAAATTGAACTTTTAAAACATTTTTATATAATTTTATTTATGTTTTCAACATTTACTTCAATAGGATTTTGAGTTTTATTTCTTCCCCTTCCTTTCCTCCCCCACTCCCCAAAATGGCCTGCAATCTTATATAAGCTCTACTTATATATTCATATTAAGTATATTTTCACATTAGTCATGATGTAAAGAAGGATAAGAACTAATGAGAGGAACCATGAGAAAGAAGAAACAAAACAAAACAACTAAAGAAAAGGAGAGCAAATCGTTTTTTCTCGGGATGTTGATAGCATTTTCCATCATGAGTCTTTTGGGCTTGGATCGCTCAGAAGAGCTAAGTCTATCAAAGCTACTTATTTATGTCTACCTATAACAGCATAGTGTGGCTGTTACTGTGTACAATGTTCTGGTTCTGTTCATTTCACTCAGCATCAGTTCATATAAACCTAAGTTTTTTCTGAAATCTGCCTGCTCATCATTTCTTATAGCACAATAGCATTCCATTACATTCATATACCACAACTTGTTCAGCCATTCCTCAGTTGATACCTCAGTATATCACTTGGGGAATAACTTGAATTCTTACGAATTTGATGCAGTTCTCTATATAGTTTAGAAATGAGGCCTTTATCAGAGACATTGGCTGTAAAAATTGTTTCCCAGCTTTCTGCTTCCCTTCTAATCTTGGTTCCGTTTGCTTTGTTTTTGCAAAAACTTTTTAATTTAATGTAATAAAAATCATCCATTTTGCATTTCATAATTTTTTCTGTCTCATGTTTAGTCGTAAATTCTTCCCATCTCAATAGATCTGACAGGTAAACTATTACTTGCTCCGCTAGTTTGTTTATAGTATCAGTCTTTTTATATCTAAATCATATACCTAAAATTGAACTTTTTTTTAAAGGCTGCATTTACATTAACAGCCTAGTAATATTTTCGATGGGAATATGGAGACTCAGTAGAATACCTTGTGGAGTTAGTTTTCAGTAGTAAGATACACAAAAAATTTCATTTCAGCTCTGGCAAACTAGGCCAACTCTGCAGTTTTTTAGGCAAATGAGTCTGATTAATTTTCTATTTAATCCTCTGGCATATACTCCTGGGCTTTGCTGCCTGATTGTCTCGGAGATGGAACTTCCTCAGAGGTGGAACAGTGATCATGGAAATACCACTCAGGTCTTTTGGGCAGGAATTTATGGCTTTGTAAATACAGCTCTTAACTCAGTGAGTACTAAGCCCAAAGCACTTTCACTTAAGCACTTCTATGATGGTCTACAACTTGCTAAAGGCCCAGAAAAATCCAGTCACAAAAACATTCTATCATTTTGGTGCTGCCATATAGCTTTATGCTAAAACAAAGATATAAATGTTGATGAAAATGTTTCTTAGTGGCTACATGCAAATCTAGGCCAAAATCAGCCACAGTCTTGTAAAGAATGTAAAAGCAAGACAACTGCTAGAGGTAAGTTATTAACAAAAGGTATTTTAGGACTTAGGATGTTTTTCAGTATTAGATCCATGTTTGTTTTATTTTTATTTTTTGTTATCTGGACTTTGACAGATTTGAATGTTTCCATTTACAAAGAGGTGAAAAACAGGATGGCTCAACAAAACTAATTTTTTTGGGTGCAGTTTGTGTTTTTCTTTCATTTTTTTCATTTAACAAGCACTTATTTTCTATTTTTCATATTTCTCTCCTCATTCCCTCACCACTGGGGGAAAATTTTTTTTAATCCTTGTAACAAATATTCCCATAAATGCATGTCTCTTTCTGCATATTTAGTCCCTTATTTCTCTGTCTGGTCATTGCATTTATTAAATGAATTAAAAGAGTCCTTAAATCTCTAAAATTTTTTCATTTTTATAACCTTGTTATGGTTTAAATTCATCCCCTAATTCTCTTCTCTTTACTCTGCCACATTTTAGAGTACCAAGTTTCTCTTAAACCATCCACTTCATCATTTTTATGGTACGTTAATATTCTGTTACATTCAAAAGAGGGTTATTGAAATATTTTAAACATACATAAAAGTGAAAAGCTTGATTTTCTTAAAAGAAGGTTTATAAGAAATTTGATTGGACTTCGGGGGGCAGAGCCAAGACGGCGGTGTAGAAGCAGCAGCATCCCACAGCCCCCATGCTGCCACCATAAACACCCGTAAAAATATGACACTGAACAAATTCTAGGACTGTCCAACTCAAAAAATACAGAAAACATATCTTTTGTGGAAGACAGCTCGGCAGCAGGGGATCATCGCGGCAGGACCCGAGCTGAGGCATGCCCAGATTGAAACCAAAACCTTGGCCAGGCCCTGGGACAGTAGGAAGGAGCCAAGCCGAGCTGTAGCCAGTCTACAAGAGAGAAGATCTACAGCCTCCAGCACCTCCACATCTACGAAGGTGTGAAAAATAGGGATTAAAGAAAGGTGTGAAAAATAGGAAGTAGAGAAAGGCAGCTGGCTGGAGGGCCTCATGCCAGGACAGGAGCTGAGACCAGCCCAGCCTGAAACCGCCATGTGGCCAGGCTCTGGGGCGGCCTGGAGAAGCCAAGCCTCAAAAGCAACAGCGTGAGTCTACTTCAGAGAAGATCTAAAGCACCTGGAGCAAACTGCATAAACCAGGATTAAAGGTCAGTGAAAGTGAGTGAAGCCTTCAAGCTAAATTTGGGGGAGAAAAAGCAGTTCAGCCAATCTACCCCCGGGGGAAGGAAGCAGTGGGGGAAGGGCAGAAACTGCTGTAACCGCTGGATACCCCCAGTGGGCTGCTTCAGAGACCCTGGCCCACAGACTCCACAGGGGGGCTGAATAGATTGATCAGGGCCAAGTACTCTTGCATTGAGCAGCCTAGATCTGGATCATGGTCTTGGGTGGTGGTCCTGGGGTGCCCTTTCAGCAAGCCAAAGCTGAGGGGACTTGCAACACCCCCCTAATAGCTCCGGCAGTTGGGAAAACCCCAGCGATTTGGGACAGAGCTTCCCCCCTTGGAAGCA
>JAQQSW010004780.1:0-14359 GCA_028646575.1 Pseudocheirus occidentalis | reverse complement strand
AGAATGCTTCTACAATATCCCTGGAGAGAAAGAGTGAGAGACAGAGAGGGGGAGAGAGAGAGAGAGAGAGAGAGAGAGAGAGAGAGAGAGAGAGAGAGAGAGAGAGAGAGAGAGAGAGAGAGAGAGAGAGAGAGAGAGAGAGAGAGAGAGAGAGAGAGAGAGAGAGAGAGAGAGAGAGAGAGAGAATATCAGATCATTATACTCCTTATCAAATTCCAGCAAGCTCAAGGGCCCTGGATGCCAAAACTAATCAAAGCAAATAAGTATTACCTTGTCCCATCAAATCCAGTTTTAGAGGGAGCCTAGACATGGAACATATCACTGTTTATAACATTACTGGGTAATGGGAATGAGCTGAAAGAAATCTTAGAAATTATCTATTTCAATGCCTCATTTTACAAGTGAGGCAATGGAATATGAGAACCAGGACTTGTAGTGGCAGCCTTTCCTACTTGTATCTAGGTATGTAGATTATTGTAAATAGACAAAAAAAAATTTGTGGTTCACTCATTCTACTATGCTCAGTGTAAGTTGCTGTTTGTGCATCTCACAACCTAAATATTGCTGTCTGAGGACATCAAGTATTCATATGAATATTATACTCATTCATATTAACACCATGACAATGAAAAAAACATGTAGTCTGTATGCAATACAGAATTCCAGTGCTGTAGGGCCTACAGGAAGATTTTGTGTTCTAGGTGAACTGTCAGTGGAACCCAAAAATGTAAGTTAAGGAAAAAATAGCGGCTTTAGTTTTTGAATTGCCTATCAGACCTACACAGTGAACTTTTGATGATTTAGATAATGGAGCCAATGACAACATGTACTGAAATAAATCATGAATAATAGCAGTATAGGCACAGAAAATAAAAGTGATGATGTGTTACTCTTATTTTTAAGGGTATATATTTTATATTGTTAAGCTGTACATGGTTTTAAATAATGAAGTCAACTATTTCAGCTCTTTTACAGCAGAGAGAGAAGAATCATAATTAACATTTTGATAAAAATCTACATATGTATAATATTTCACACATTATAAATGTGGGTATAACCCTCTAGAAACTTCTCATCTATATAAGCAAAAATGTGGGGTAAGTGTTCCCCATTCACTAGCTCTGACTTCTAATACAAATAGATTTATACTGTGAGCTCAACACATAGTTTAAATCAGCCTGAAAATTTTACATAGTCCAATTTAAAGTTGTAACTGTGGTGAAAGACTCAGGAGACATACAAAGCTTTAATGTATATATATTTAATAATTCTCCTCCCTTCTTTTATCCAGTCTTTGGTGGTGGGTTCACTGAGAAGTGATAAGCCTCAGAGCTGTATAAAACAGAAGGCAGAAATACAAGGGCTATGGATAATCCACAAACCAGATAAGTCAGTTCAGCATAATTGAATTGTCTGAAACATGAGTTTAACTTTTTTATTCTGTTTTCCCACTCTCTGTGTTAAAAGATTTAAAAATCAAAGAGCCTTCTGACTGGTATGAACTAAAAAAACATTGTAGAAAATCATATGAGATGTTTTCTGGACTTTAATCTCACCCAGTAACCTTTTATCACATTCATACTTCTTCCCAAACTTGTCATACATTATCAGTTGAGTTTGAATTGTACATCATATGATAATGCTGTTCTCATATTTGAATTCATAAGCATCTATTAAAGTATAGTTCTTATATTCATCAGAAATGGTCTTGAGTATTACTTAAGATTACATTGGGTGTATGGTAGAAATTAAAGTAGCCTGATGATTTGGGGTGAAGCAAAGCAAGACATATTTACAATTCTCTCTACCTATATATTACCTGATGTTATCTAGTACAATAAGGCCAATAAAAGGGCACACCTGGAATCCTACTGCATAAGCATTTACTGAGAATCTTTCCAAGTGAGGCCTATGCCATGGATTTCATTATCAAAAGCACATTTTTGTTTATTTTCAATTTCAATATTTTACTATTATTGATTTATTCAGTTGAATTGAATTCAGGAATAAAATTATAAAATCAAAATGAAAATAATTAAAAGAAATAGCACCAGATATAAAAGTAAGATTAATTAAATGCATTAGCATTTATGGAACTTTCTTATTGCCAGAATACATAGAGAATGTATTTTAGGCTACACTCACTGTTAAAATTGTTTCAAGTTTCTAGCATATAATCATGAGAAGAGAATAATAGTAATTTTCATAAAACTGAATGCAAAAAGTGATATAGGCTGTGTAACACTTTCTCTTCCACCATGTGTTTTCAAGTTTGTATTTTATAATGTTACCCTTGTATATTATTTTATTATGATGCAAATATTTTTTAACTTTCTAGCATTTTTTCAGAGCTAGATAGGAAAAACCAAATATAGCAAACAGTTGATCATAGAACTATTAAACATATTTCTGTCTTAGAAGTGACACAATCAAGTAATATAATTCACTAACTCCCTCTGATGAAATGTATATCTGTGGAAATGTGTATGTTTGTATTTTTTCTTTATGTACCCCAGTGACGCAAAGAACAAAAATGGCTTTCATAATGAAATGCTATAATGGGTTGAAAGAAAAGGAAGGAAAGAAATACCTCTAAAATAAATCATAAATCTTTTATATGCTTTGAAGAGCAGATTCTACTTATCCATTAGGAAGGAAGCTAGATCTGTAGCTGTTATTCATACAAAGTTACTTAGGATAATCACTCTTGCCAGAATGTGGAAGTTTCTTGAATGTTCAAATTCTGTACAGAATTGAATTTAATTCCCACTAGGATAAATCACAGAAAGTCTGTCTGTACCTGAGAATTAATTCTATAAAGGAAAAAAAAGATAAACTTATTACCAGATGTAAGTTGTCAATTGCTTATCTCAATAGTGTAGTTCTGAAGTTCTTTTTTTAAACACTTTTGGTGCTGGGTAGAAATATTGCAATTTAAGTACCTAAGGAGAAAAATTAATTTGTTTCTCTTGGGCCATTAGATGCCCTTGTATATGACCAATTTTTTGAATGTCTATCTCCTTGTATTAAAAATAGGCCTAATAGCCATTGTATTCCCTACCTCACAGGGTTGTTGTGAGGAGCATATGAAATATTGTATATTATATATATACATATATATATATATATAATATACAATATATAGTACAAGAAGACACTACATTGTTTTCAGAGTAAGGAGTCATAGAACTTTAAAACATTACCCCTTTTTTCCTCAAAATTTCATCTGTGTTCTAGACATACCTTTTACAGAAACCAAATGAATTTTATATTCTAATAATCTGAGATTGAAGGGCCATGAATACTATTTGTAAATGATAACTCCTGTATACATAAAGTAAGCAAAGTTAACATTTAATCTAAAATTCCCATAGATCTGAGATTTTGTAGCCAACTTCGAAGCCAAAGGAAGAGGTCTTTTATTTGTATCACATTTTTAATTAATTGATATTACTTTTTTATTGCGCATAGATAAAGGCAAAGAAGTTTCATATCATTACAGTCACTGTTCAATCATTTTTAAATTTTCTCAGACTCTTTTTTTTGCGTTTTGGAGGGCAGTTGGGGTTAAGTGACTTGCTCAAGGTCACACGGCTAGTTTTTTGTGTTAAGTGTCTGAGGCCGGATTTGAACTCAGATACTCCTGACTCCAGGGCCGGTGCTCTATTCACTGCGCCACCTAGCCGCCCCTATCTCAGGCTCTTTCTTGAAGTCACTTGGGATTTCCTAGGCAAAGAGTGGTTTGCCATTACCTTCTCCAGATCATTTCATACGTGAGAAAACTGAAGCAAGCAGGATTAAATGACTTTCCTAGCATCACACAGCAAATAATTATCTGAAGCCATATTTGAACTCACAAAGAAAAGTCTTCCTGACTCAAATCCCAACATTCTATTCACTGAACGATCTAGCTACTCAGCATTACAAGAGGATAGATGAAAACTTAAAAGTTATCCATTTTGACTCACTCCTTTAAAGGGGAAAGTAAGCATCCAACTTGGTAGTGTTAAAATGAAAATGAATATCAAGACCACAGCTAACTTCCACTACACCATGAGGATCCACATATTTATCATTTTATAGTAGAATAATTTTACAATTAAATTTACTTTGTTTACAAATGAAATTTTGAAAAATTCTATTGGGAATGAGAATGAGAGCTAGAAACATTTTATCTTCTATTTCCAGTATGATGACACTCATTTAAATACTTTGGATACATGTGTGTGTGTGTGTGCATACTAAAATATAAATCATTAAAAAAAATTTTTATCCTCCATTACCTGATAAAGATTCATCAGAGAAATCAATGACTTTTCAACTACAGTGATAAATTGTTCTCATTTGGTTTTTTTACTACTTGTAATAGACACTTCCTGTTACTCATGTATTAAGGGAAGCAGAATAAAATTAAATACTTTTGAATAGTAATATTTATGATATCTGCTGCTATTAATACAAAAACCAACTTCACAATGCTTTTTATTTGGCCTTCCCAACTTTTATAATGAAAATGGCTCGTTATGGTATTTAAAGTTTCTATTATTATTGACAAAAAGTCTGACTTCATTATTATGTCATTCAAAATGGAGTGCTAGTTCTAGATATGACAAAAATAATTACAAAAATAAGCATAACATTGAGTAACAAAATGTGTCAGATAAAAATTATTTGATTTACTTTCCCTAATTCATATAAAACTTTTGAAATTACCATAATTTTTAAGGATTTCCTAAATTCATAGGGTTTTTAAGATGACAGTTATTTAAATTTCCCTAATTCACATGTTGATTGTTCATTTGAAGTATTATAATCATTCTCTAAAAATAATAGAATTAATGATTGTCCTATGACCTTTGTCTTATGATATAATCTACAAGAACTGTGAGCTCCAACATCTAGTTCCCATTCATAATGTGCTAACTTGATATGGTAATATAACTACTTCTGTTGTGCTTTTGATTATTAAAATTGATTAATGGATGATCATAAAAAAGCCCTGTTGGTTAAAAATTCTTTCTGCTCTCATGTAATCTTCATAATGCTCTTAATGCCAATATATTTTACTTGTTATTTGGTAAAGGAAAAAAACATCAATATTTCATTTTCTAATGTAAAAATTAACTTATGGATAATATTTTGAAATTACTGTAATCATAAATATATCAGTCTTAGTATTTTTATTAATATTTATGTTAACTGAAAAATCTGTCAATGCACTTTCTTAGTGATAAAATTAGTGTTGAATATTAAGGTATGCACTGAATTGAATAATTATATTCTTCAAATATCATATAAACATATAGTTGGATTCTCAACTTCTTATCCAAATATGAAAAAAAAAATTCTTTCTTATTTTTTTAGCAAAAATGTTCTTTATAGGGTCCTGATTTTTAAAACTATCTTGTGAAAATTGTACCCTCTTAAATTCATGTTTGTTTGCATGTACAAAATTTAATTGTCTACAGAATGTTAGAGCACATATTTTTTTGCACTAACAAAATAATATTTGCCAAAATAAAGGCTTTTCAGGCATAATCTTGAACATTTGCCCTCCAGAGTTTAATATTGAAATGACAATCTGTTTCTGCGTAACCTTTGCCACTTCCTCAGTACAAAAATCAGTGTGAAATATTGACATATACAGTGAATTTAATAAATACATCCATCCAATATGTGCTTTCTTCATGCAGGGATTTGAGACGACTGGGAGTGACTCTTGTCGGTCACCAGAAGAAGATAATGAACAGCCTTCAAGAAATGAAGGTCCAGCTGGTAAATGGGATGGTGCCATTATAACTCTCTTTTGACATCACTTTCTCAAGTGATTAATGCTGCACTTTGTAAACTAGCTGTGAGATTTATTTTGACAAAATGGAAGGAAAAAAAGAAAAGAAACTGTGGTTTCATAACCTAAGGCAAATGAGGACCTTAGATGCAAAATTTACAAACAGTATTTGATGAAAATCTCCTTTACTTTATTTTGTCTTCATTTTCCATGAAGTTAAAAATACAACATGCATTAAACAAACAAATGGATATACTGTGGTTAGGTTAAACATTTTCTTATGCTTCTGCAAAAACAAAATCCTTCCCACAACACTTTGTACATGGAATGTAAAAATATATATAAAGCACCTTTATATCTTGAATTATGGCAGCACATGTGAATACTTCAAATGACTTACTTGAATGGAAATGGTTTTGTGACCATTTGTTGGCTAACAGCTGCAGTTTACTGAAGTTTACTTCAAGTCTTAATTGTCTACAAAAGTGTATTGAAGAGCAATATGATTACATTTTTTCTTAATAGATATCTTGTTTTATAAATTTTAAATGCTGTTACACAGCATAAAGTTATAGAAACTAGTGTAAAACATATTGCTTGATTGATGCAAATACTATACAGGGTGTATATTTATTTTTCTGTGTTATAAAATTGGGTTTAGTTTGCTCTTCTGGAGATTATTACTGAAAATGTCTGTATATTATGTACAGTTTGCTACATATCTAGGTACACATTTGGGGTGTGGGGGGAAGGTTATAATGGGGGTTCTGCGTATGCTATAGTATGCTTGTATTTTCCCATTGTTTTGATTGTAGCAGCATAGAAGAACATGTTTTAGGCATTTAGAATGCATATAAGAGAAGCAGGAGTACAACTGAAAATGAAACAAGTTTGTCTTTTCCCCGTCTCTCTCCATGGGTCCCAATGGCATTAAATCTCTATCCACTAACAGAAAATGTCTATCAGATTAAATCCCCTTTGGCTTTAAGGAAAAAAAAACATCCTTTGTGATATCTGTGACAATGCAGTTCTTCTAGCCATTAATCTTGCTCCACCATGAGAAATTTCACCTTTTGGAATCACTGAAAATATCTTGTCAGGCAAAGCTGACACCAAAGGGCACATTGTCAATGGGATGTAGAGGGATTTAACTGTGTGAATTCCCATTAATGTTGTTAAATCCATGGGCACAGCACCAAGCATTTACCCCTAAGTGTTAATCCTCTGTAAGCAGAACCATTGTGGTTCTGCAACAGTAATTTTGATATAAAGGCATCACTGGGACAAGAACTAGCATATTTTTTGCTCCAGCATTTCTTTTGACCTGAGTCTTCCAAAAATTATATTTACAGATTATTGGTTATGTATATTGTAATTCCAACTCTTATTCTGTTATATGATAATTATTCTTCAGGGAATGGAGTTCTGTAGCAGTTGTGTGTAAGAAAATAATTAATTTTGTTTTTAAAAAATTCAGTGTTGTTTCAAAGGTAGGAAGAAAATGTCAAATGTATAAATATGGGAAATCATATCTAGTGATGACTGGCAAAAGCAGATCCAAAATCATGTAACATAGTCCAGAAAATCTTTGGAAGTGTGATCATGCAAACTGGTTAACCTAAAAAAAACTATTACATTTCAAGTTGCTGGTTTGTGGTTGATCATATAATACATTTCTTGGAGTAATCTATACATATAAGGAGGACAGAGTGGAGATGAGATACAACCAATCCGGGATCATGCATTGGAAATAAGGCTAGACTAGTTTGAATGAATGACACCCAGAGAGAATATAAGAGCCTCATTTCTATAGAGTATTTGGTTTCTTTTCCAAATTGGATACAAAAGGAAAAAAATACAAATACTTAATGGCCTTTTTTCTCTTTATACCCTACTGCTTATTGTGACATGAGCATTTGACAGGAGGAAAACGAAGAAAAAGTATAGGTTTTTAAGTCATTTGCAAATGTTTAACAATATAATAATAAAGAGTGAATTGTAGGATCTTTCTATATAAATTGCTGTTCTATTAATAATCTTGGATATTTGAAGAAACTGTGATAAATTTCACTAAATATTTCCCATAGAAATAAGGTTAATAGATTATAGTCCCTAAAACTGAAATGTGAATAAGCTATAGTCACTAAAATTATTAGGCAATTCAATTAAGGTAAAAGTTCAATTGAGGAAATTAAATTTAGACAATTTGCTTTATTAAACATAATTGCAATTATAATTCTATTGGATTTGCCTAAAACTGAATTTGAGTGAAGAAAGTAGAAATTGAAAAAAATTCTAATCTCTGTTAAAAAATATTTGATCATTTTAAGATGATTGATATAATTACATGAATGGTAGGACAGTCACATAAGTACTTTGGAGCCACAAAGTAATTTCAAAATGCAGCTGAGACTTAACTTTATTGATTTAAAGAAAATTGCCAAGGTGAAGGAAAGGAAATGGAAACCTAATGGGTTCCAAAAATTACAATGTTAAATGAAACACGCATATGTATACATACATATAATGCATTCATTATATGTGTCTGTATGTGTGTATACATATATGCTTCCTATTTATATATTATTGATATTCAGTTGAACTTGGTTTTTTAGATGAGGGAAAATTTATGAGTGCTTTGAAAAGTCCATATAAATACCAAGTTCATCCTGAAATACCAGCTTTGTACAGGTTTCTAAAAATTCTCATTTTGGCTGGAAAGAAGAAAGAAGTTTTCATAAAAAATATGATGTAGTCATAGAACTGAGGACAAATACCTTGATAATGTATTTGATCACCCCTGGACATATCACCAATTGGGAAGGTGCCAAACTCATCTAAAAATGTGAGAAATGGATAAAGGAAAAGAGTTGGATGGGCAGCCTTCATGAAATGCAGTGAGGCAAGAAGACCAGGAGAAGGTTTTAGAAATCTTGATGCTGTGACTCCTCATCTTATTGTTTCATTTTGTCGGCCACCAGGCCATCACAAATAAAACTGAGACATGATGGTTTTCACGCATAAGGGAGATATGTCAAATAATAAATAACATTATTAGACTTGTCATTAGAAATATCTTTTAGGTATTTGTATCTTCCTAAGTGCTGGACTTTGTAAAGTAGCCACCATGGGGAGGAGATAATACCTCACCAATATCTGTTGAAGTCTTAAAATTACCACTTTTCACCAGTAAGAGGTTAATTTGACTTCTGCCTTTGGCTCAAATGTACTAAGGCATAACTGAGTTGTTCTTTTTTTGAAGGCAAAGCGTGTCATTGTGTATATAAAATGTAAGGTTCTGGGTTGTTCCTTTTCTGTTTCTATTTTTGTTTGTATTTCTGTAAAGTACCTTATCTTGGCTTACTGTACATTGAAATCAGATATGTATCTCTAAAATAATGATCTGGAACATAGACAATGCTGTGGAAATTGCATTTTCAGTACAATTTTAAACATAGGGTGGACCAGTCTTAATAACCACAGTTATTAGGAAAAATAAACCACCAGAAAAAAAAGAAAACATCCTTACTGCCCTTAAATCCACATAAAGAAATTGGACAACACTTCTGAATATAACAACATTAAAAAAAACAGTTTCATTTGATCACTTTCATAGCTATTAGTCTATGTTGTATCTTAATCTGAGAGAAAACATTACAAAAATAGAAATAACAAATGCCTCCAATGGAAGTGGGACATAAAAAGTAGAGGATGAGAAAATTTGCATTTGGTAGGCATTTTTTCATATATCCCAATTTAGTGCAAAGAAAGCAAAAATAATTAAATTTGGTATCTGGTATTAGTCATTTGCTGGTAAATTATATAGTTAATTGAGCTCATTTATTCATACTAAAAAGAAAAAAAAGAGAAAGTTAAGCATTACAGTTAACAATCCTCTCTTGTCATTTTCAGTAATCTAAAAACAAAATAAATTCATGCACAGTAAGATAATGATGATGTAAAATAATCAGAATTAAAATGTTACCTTTACTTACAGTTTATAATTGAAATAAGTAAAAGCCATTTGTTCTGTTTTTGTTTGGTTTGGGTTTCTTGGGTCCAACTCCCTAGTTCAGTTGGATAACTTTGCCCAGTACATTTTGCTGCTATGGTAATGTATAGATAATCAATCTATCGAAATTTGATAATCAAATTATTTTTCATAGCATTCTTATTCATCTATAAAAGAGACTCTAGAAATGACTTTCTAGTCTAAGGTTCTTGCAGAGGACAGTCTCTTCTTACTGCTTTTGGAAGACATCACTTAATAAAAAAATACTGATTAACAACCGTCAAATGCATTTTGAAATTCTTCTAAACATTTAAAGAAGGAAAACTAAGGTGACAGACAAATTAGTGTTACTTCAGTGTTTTACATATGCATATATGTAAAACACTATCAAAAGTCTCAGTGGTCAAGAGACTGTGAACTTTAGACCACAATATTTTTAAAAATTAATCTTTAATATGTATGTGAAGTATATGAATAGCATCCTGAGAGTTACATTTAGTGTCCATCTTTGATTAATATTTTCGTGAATATCCTTTCGTACCATGCAAGTCAAAAGTGACTCAGTCCACATTCTCATACTTTGTGGTAGCCAGTAGAAAAGTTCAGTTCCTTGCCTGAGAATTTAACTTGTAGATAGCATAGATATAGTATTTCTGTATTTATTTCTTTTTTTTAAATTTGTTGCTCTGTTTGCATTTTGTTTGTGTACATGTTTTTGTAGTGTAAGATATGAAATTTTATATTTTTTCATAAAAATAAAAAAATCCTTTGAATACTGTTAAATCTAATTGTCATGCTTGATGCAAAGTCATACTTGAAATTGTTTGCAAAGGAGCTTGCTTTAATTCCCATTTAAATTATTTAGATTATATTCATTCCACTCCTTTATTTTATATGTATGTAAGATTGATTGTCTACAGAATAACACAATTTGTTTATCAATTTGGTTGCTTTGATATTCAACATACATTATTCTTCAGGAACATATCCATGATTCTCTATGGTGGGTTGCTCCAAATGTTTAATTTTGTAGCTTGGGAATGACACTGAGATTATAGCCCAATCTTACAATCAGCAATAATTTAATTCTGGTCTATAACAAGAACTTGTCTGGCTAGTTATCCATTTAATTAAGTAAATTATTTTTTAGTAACTGCTCCAAAAATTTGGTTATTAGGGAAGCTGGAACAAAATCTCCCAAGTTATTTTGGCCAGAAGAACCACTGATAGGGTAAAACCCATAGGGCAATGGTAGCTAATGAAGAGGGCAAGAGTTGGGGATAGGAAAAAATTACTTGCTATTCATTTTAATAGACTTCTGTACAGGATATGAGAAAGTAGATTTTGTGTTCAAGGGAGTTTAAAGGTATGACATTTTATGAAAAGTAAGTTATATGAGCTTCTTTCATAAATGGATGCAACAATGCATTAATTCTTTTTCCCCCTTACAATCACCTGTAGTTTTTATTGTTGTTATTCAGCATTTTAACAATTATTTCAATTTGAACATGTTATAATGATTTTCTAAGTTAAATAAATAGGTGATAATCATATTTGGGGGATGAGTTCATGAAGAAATATCTTTACCAGTCCTTGGAGAATTAAAATGGGATCAGAATTTGTAGGATAGAAAGTATTATAGATATTATCTAATCTGAACCCTAACAGAGGCTTCTAGGTGGTACAGTGGATAATGTTGTGGGAAAACTTGAGTTCACCTCTAGCCTCAGATACTCAATAGCTCTGTGACCTTGGACACATCATTTAACCCTTGTTTTTATAAGTTTCTTCAACTATAAAGAGGGTGATAATAGCATCTGTCTCACAAGGTTGTTGAGAGAATCAAATGAGATATTGTTTCTAAAGCATTTTGGAGTGCTTGGCGTACAGTAGATGCTGTCTCAGTGAATATTCTCTTCCTCTCTCACCCTTTCCTTTGTTTTAAGGATGAAACATAACCAAAGGGATAAAACTGACATGCCCAAAGTCATACAAGTAATAATGGAAGAACAGTGATCAGAACTCCTGAATTAGATTTCTGATTCCATGTCTAGAATTCTTTTCACTATACAGATCAAATCAGAGAGTTAAGACATATTTCATATTTTTGTATGTGCCACAATACCAATAAGAGGATGTAGAAAAGCAAAGGATAATAGGCAATTCATTCTTTAAGTATCTTTTTGCCCTGAAATTTTGTTACTCTTATAGTATATTCCATTTTAGGGAATGGTCAAGAAATGAAAGGGTTGCAGCTTTTCTTATAGTTCTCAAAATATTTTTACTTCTTTTTAGTTATTTCAAATTATCCTCTTAGCAACAACAAATAATATTGATTTGTGCATAACAAAATAATTCACGTGTTTTTACATGAAAAAATAATACAAGTCAAAAAGAATAAACTGATTCTGATATTTTTATTTAGGCTTCAATTTCAAATTGTAGTGAACCTTGACTGATTTTTACCCTGTGACCTTGAGCAAATGAAACACTTCAGCTCTCTTATGTTCAAGATCTTAATTAAAAAACAAAAATATTCACCTAACTAAGGTGAATTCTAAGGACCTTACTGTCTGAGCTCTCTAATTCTGTGATTATTATTTAGAGAAGTTTATTGACAATTGTTTATCAGCACAAGTTCCGGAAAAACTTATTAAGCCCAAATGGCTTCAAACAAAGCCTGTACAATGGATTGTCATCCAAAGAACAACTTAGTTATGTTCCAAAAGGTTCATCATGAGGTTAGCCACCAGGTTTCTGTCATAGTAGATCATTAAGCCTTTTACAAATGGTGTAAAATATTATTATCTGGTTCCACTGGAGGGACTGACTTTGCTAATGTTTGTTTTCTAACATGTTTACTTTTCTGGTGCACAGCTTTATTTTACCACTGGCCACAGTAAGAAAAAAATGGATTTGGAGTCACAATTGAGTTTCAATCTTCCATTAGCCTCCTACAAGCTATAGAACAACATGGTAAACTCCTCAAGCTCTCTCACACTTTTTACTCTTAGAAAAATTATAAAATGAGAATGACAATATTTATATAACATACTTTACAAGAATTTTAAGTGGGAATCACTTTAAAAAATTTTTTTTCTTAACATTCACGTTTATAAGATTTTGTGTTCCATATTTTTTCTCCCTCTGTCCCCTCCTGCTTCCCCAAGATGGGATTCAATCGGGCATAGGCTATCCATGTACAATCATGGATATTAAACACTTTCCAATTAGTCATATTGTGGAAGAAGAATGAGAACAAAAGGAAAACCCATGAGAAAGAAACAGAGAATATAATATGCCTCAATCTGCATTCATATGTCATAGTTCTTTCCCTGGATGTAGATAGCATTTTCCATCATAAGTTTTTGAAATTCTCTTAGATCATTGTATTACTGAGAAGAGATAAGTCTTACCAAAGCTGCTCATTGCACAATGTTGCTGTTACTGTATAAAATGCTCTCTTGGTTGTGCTTGCTTCCTTTGCATGAGTCTATCTGAAGTAATACCTAATTTTCCAGTGATCAGGATATTAAATATAACTTGAATTAATTCATTTGAATCAGGTGAAAATAGGATTTTAATTTGATTGATTAATTAAAGTTGAAATTTTCACAAAGTAATTATTCAGCTAGCTTCTTCCACTCTTTCTCCATGATATTACTCAGGGCTTTGAAATCTGAAGAAACTCTCTGCCCACATTTCTTCTAGGGTTTGATTTCCTTTTTTATCCAATTACAAATTACCTGATAAATTGACTCTTCAAGCTGAGTTGTGCAATGCCAATGCTGAAACTCATTGCTTTCTATGTAGTCTGCTTCTAGGGGGTTACCATTTGAGGAAAGACCCTCTAAATGCAACATACTAGGTTCTCTTTCACATTAGAACTTAAAAATTTAATAGATTGTTCAGAAAACTCTGTTGTGTGTTTGTATTTGAGAAGGAGAAGGGATGGGGGGAGAGAGAGGTGATAGAGGAAAGGAGGGAAGGAAGGATGGAGAGAGAGAATAGGATTTTCTTTAATGTGACCATATTCTATGTGCTAGGCACTGTACTAAATATTGGAAATACAAAAATAGAAGGGAAAGTCCCTTTCTTCAAATCAATTACCTTTTTTTACCTTTTTTTTAAATATTATTTTATTTTATTTTATTTTTAAATTTTAATTTATTTTCTTGGTTACATCATTCATTTCCACAAGGTTTTGAGTTACAGATTTTCTCCCCTTTTTGTCCCTACCGCCCAGCCCAGAACATTGATCCCACTGTAAGGCCCCTCCCACAATCTGTTCCCTTTTATGCCCTCCTCCAACACCCCTCTAGCTTTCTAGCAGGGCAGGGAGGAGCTCCCTGCCCCCGACCCTGAATGTATTATTTCCCAGTTGCATTTGATTGTATAGCTTTAAATACTAGATTCTTGCAGTTCCTCCCCTGTCACCCACTCCCACTGGGAGGAGCAGTAATTCAATACAGGCTGTACCTGTGTAATTGCACAGGACATCTCCATGCTGGGCAAATAGTGAGAGGCTAATTGTATGTTCCTCCTTCCAATCCTGCACC
>JAQQSW010004777.1:0-14360 GCA_028646575.1 Pseudocheirus occidentalis | reverse complement strand
CAAACACAACAAATTATAACCTACATAGGAATAGGCGTGGCATTACTGGGTTTATATACCTGCTTCCCAATCCTTATTTCCTGTTTTTCTTGCATCATTCAACAAGTTATATATAATGTCCAGCTACATGATTCTGTTTGTGGCCCTATACACTACGCGGGTGATGAGGAGAACTCTCAGGAGTCTGTTAGGGCTTCATTAATGGGATGTTCCCCTCTCCTATAAATAAATAAAGTGGGGGAGATGTTGGGGGCCAAGACCTTCTGAGGTCTTCGCACACTAGCTCCCCAGTTCTACAGGGTCATTAGGCAGATATGCAGGGATAGTATAATCTTGTTGGGTGGATGCTCTCATTGGCTTCATGAATATTTAAAGAATGTATTGACAAGTCCTGATTAATACTCCCAGTCTATTGTGCTGCCAGTGGTGGTTCTAAGATAAAGTTCTTAATGACTGACTAGCCTTGGGCTGAGGTTGGGGGAAAGGCCAGACCCAAGTCACCTAATCACCCCTGAAATAAGTAATATAAGCTCTATGATTTCCTTTCATCCTTGGCTCTGTATGGAATAGCTCCACAATAAACAGACTACGAAATTCATCCCAGTCTCTCTGTCTCTTTCCTTTAATTTAGCTGTAAGCTTTTCTCAGTCTCTCTCTATTTTCCTCAACTGGTAAATAGGCCTAGACTGCCCTGGCTGCAGCAGGGCTACATGTGGAAACTCAGGGGCTTCTCTTGTCCTCATCTGAACGCCACCTCTAACCCTGTCCTACCTCACCAGTGGCTGGTGAGCCAAGCTCACTATATTTCTAGTTGTTGTAAAGCGGCTACAAACTTCAAAATGTATTTCCTTTAGCCAAATTTTGGAAGTGCCCAATTAAAAGACGACTAGTACAGTTTTCTTCCAAATTACCTCCTTCCTAGAAAATCATGAATTACTTACGAGACTGAAATGGGTTACAAAGTATGGAGAAGAGATAGGAAAGTAACAGGGAGTTAAAAGAAATGAAGAAACTTCATTGTGTATCATCTCCCATATGTCCAAGATCAAATATAAAATTCTCTTTGAAAGCCTTTCACTACCAGGTCCCTTCCTACCTTCCTAATTTTACTGTCTTCCATCTACTGTATAATGCAGGCTTCCTTGCTGTTTCTCTCTCTAGTTACTCATGTCCCAACTCAAACCATTCATGCTGGTTGCCTACTGGAATGCTCTTTGTCTTTTCCCCCTGGCTGCCCACTTTCCTTCAAGTTCTATCTAAAATCTCACCTTCTGCAAGGACCTTTTTGCGTCCCCCCTCAATGCCTGTTCTTTCCCTCTAAGATTAGATACAAATTACCCAGGATACATTTAGTTTGTATGCAGACATTTATATGTTGTCTTCTCTGTTAAGCTGTTATCCCATTGGGGACATGGGCTGTTTCTGGTTTTCTTTGTCATCCTCAGCACCTTGAAAAACTGACTGGTACAGAGTAAGTAATGTTTGCCAGGCAACTGAAGGACTGATTTGATTTCATGGCATGTTGTTCAGGTAGGGTATTATCCCAATAAGGTAAAATCTAGCTGAATTAACATCAGGCTATTCCAGTAATCCTCAATGCACTCAGTAATACTCCACTAGCAGTTTCCCTCTTTCCATCAGGGAGCTAGAAATTGAAAACTGAGCTCCTGCTTGGGGGCTTTGTTGCTCCAGAGATTTTGCCAATACAACTCCTCATCTCCCCTTTTCTTCTCCTAAGCCTCCAGCCCTCAAAAAGCACATTTAGATTTTGCCCATTCAAGTAAGAAGAAAGGAGACTAAAAGCATGCTCCTTTCTTCCTGGAGCTGACCTTGCTCTAGAGACTCTTGAGGTTGCAGTGACTGTACTAGGTTAACACACACCCCTCCATGGTGCAAATGTTGTGTGGTGGTGATTAAAGCGTGAGAAAGAAGGAAGGGAGAGCCAAGGGAGGAATTGTGACAAGATCATGCTGGTCCACTCCAAATCTCAAATCAGCAACCTTTCATTCCAACACAGTCAGTGAGTAGAACTGGATGTGAGTGGTGCAGGCACTCTCTGAGTTCTTCCAATCATGCTTTCTGAACTAAGCATTCTGTCAGAATAAAAATTCAGACTGTGTACTAGCTTCATTGTTTCCTGAATCAGGATGTCTTATATCTATATCTATGTCTTATATCTTATGTATCTAAGTGTCATATCAATGCACTTAGATGCCAAGCAAATGAGTAGTTCAACTGCTGGGCCACCGTGGAGTTTGCTAGTGACCATCATTTGAGTCCCCAGAAGAGGTCAAAGACTGAACTAATGAACTAGAGGAAGCACTGTGACATAACAGACATGCTTTATTCTGATCTCTGAGTAACCCAGAATGCCCCTTCCTGTGTCAACAGCTGAAGCTGACCAGGATCATTCTCCCATTTGTGACCACTAAGGACAAGGCCCCCCTATTTTGGCCCTGTCTTGTTGTCCTACAGACATATGCCATATAAGGGACACACAGATATCTTAGAGTAGTCTTTTTTTTTCTCAGAGAGACCTGCATTTTGGTTTTTTATTTAACTTAATGACTTTGATATTTATTTTCAGTTTACAATATTCAGTAACGCAATCACTTGAGTTTCAGATTTTCTCCCCTCCCTTCTTAGTCCCCACCACGGTGGCATAGAATCATGGATAGGATCTGCAAACACTTTCACATTGTATAGTAGTCTGCTTGCATAGAAGCATTGTAACCAAATGGGAAAAAGAAAAGAAAAGATACAAAAGCAAACGTGGAAAAGAAAAATAGAATGTGCTGCTTCAGTCTCCATTTAAACACTGGTGTTTCTAGATCTTTCTCTGTGTGTAGATATCTCCTTCCATTCTGAGACTTGTGGAGCTGTCTTTTAGCTGTGGGTTGCTGAAAAGATTCCAGTTTATCAAGGTGGGTAGTCACACACATGATGAATCTGTGACTGTGTACAAATTTTTCCTGGTTCTGCTCTTCTCACTTAGTATCAATTCATATAAGCATCTCCCGGTAAGTATGAAGTCAATCTCCTTCCCATTTCTTATAGCACAATAGTATTCTCTATCATTCCTATATCATAACTTCTTCGGGCATTCCCTAAGTTTCCAGTTATTTGCCACCACAAAGAGAGCTGCAATAAATATTTTTGTACATGTGGGTCCTTTTTCCACTTCTATGATCTCTTTGGGATACAACCCCCACAGTGGTATTACTAGGTCAAAGGTAAACAGTTATTTATAGACGTTTTGGCGTAGTTACAGATTGCCCTCCAAATTGCTTGCATCAGTTCACAGCTGCACCAACAATGCATTAGAGTTCCAATTTTTTCCACATCCCTTCCAGCGCTCGTCATTTTCCTGTATTGTCATCTTAGCCAATCTGACTGGTGAGATGTGCTACCTCAAAGTTGTTTTGATTTGCATTTTTCAAATCAATAGTGATTTAGAGCAATTTTCCATATGCTTAAATATATCTTTAATTTCTACCTCTGAAAATTGCCTGTTCATATCCTTTGCCCATTTATCAATTGGGGAATGACTTGTATTCTTATAAATTTTACTTAATTCCCTGTATATTTTAGAAATGAGGCATTTATCTGAGACACTGGTTGTAAATCTTCTTTACAAATTTCTGAGTTCCCTCTTAATCTTGGTTACATTGGCTTTGTTTGGACAGAAACTTTTCAATTTAATGTAATCAAGATGATTAATTTAACATTTTATAATGCTCTCCAACACTTCTTTGGTCACAAAGTCTTCCCTATTCCATAAATCTGACATGTAAACTATTCCTTGCTTCCTCATATTATTTACAGTATCGGCCTTTATACTTAGATCGTGCACTTATTTAGGCGTGACTTTGCTATATGGTGTTAGATGATGGTCTATGCCCTGTTTCTTCCATAGTATATCCCAATTTTTCCAGCATATTTTGTGCAGAAGTGAACTCTTAACATATAAACTGTGGTTTTTGGGCTCTTAAAATAGTATTTTACTATAGTCATTGTCTACTGAGTCTTTCATACACAATCTATTCCATTGATCCACTACTCTATTCCTTAACTGGTACCAGGGAGTTTTGAGGAAGGATGCTTTATAATAGAGATTAAAATCTAGTATGGCTAGGCCACCTTCCCTAACATTTCTTTTCATTAATTTCCTTGATATTCTGGACTTTTTGACCTTACAAATGAATTTTGTCACTATTTTTTCTAGTTGTACAAAGTGATTTTTGGTAGATTGATTGGTATGGCACTAAATACGTAATTTAATTTAGGTAAAATTGTAATTTTTGTTATATTAGCTCTACCCAGCCATGAGCAATTGATGTTTTTCCAAATGCTAAGAACTGAATTTATTTGTGTGAAAAGCGTTATGTAGTTGTCTTCATAAAGGTAATGTGTTTATTTTGGCAGGTAGATTCCCAAATACTTCATAATGTCTACAGGAACTTTAAATGCAGTTTCTCATGCTATCTCTTGCTCTTGGACTTCATTGGAAATATGTAGGAATGATGAGGATTTATGTGGGTTTATTTTATATCTTGCAGCTTTGCTAAATTTATTGTCTCAAGAAGTTTTTTACTTGATTCTCTAGAATTCTCCAGGTATATCATCATGTCATGTGCAAAGACTGATAGCTTCGTCTGTTCTTATCCTAATTTGATTCCTTTAATTTCTTTTTCTTCTCCAATTGTTACTGCTAACATTTCTAGTGCCAGAGAGAATAAGAGGGGTGATAGTGGACATCCTTGTTTTACCCCTGATCTTATTGGAAATGCTTCTAGTTTATCTCCATTGCATGTACTACTTGCTGATGGCTTTAAGTAGATGTTACCTATTATTCTAAGCAAAACTGTGTTTATTCCTGTACTTTCTAGTGTTTTAATAGGAATCAATGCTGTATTTTGTAGAAGGTTTTTTCTGCATCTATTGAAACAATTATATGTTTTCTGTTAGGTATATTGTTGATATGATCAATGATACTGACATTTTTCCTAATATTGAACCATTATTGCATTCCTGGAGTAAATCCAACCTGATCAAAATCTATTATTCCTGTTATAACTTGCTGGAGTCATTTTGCCAATATTTTATTTAAAATTTTTGCATCTATATTTATGAGGAAGAATGGTCTATAATTATTTTCTCTGTTTTGTCTTTCCCTGATTTAGGTATCAGTACCATATTTATGTCACAAAAAGAATTTGAAAAGACTTTGTCCTCACCAATTTTCTCAAATCGTTTGTAGAGTATTAGAATCAATTGCTCTTTCAATGTTTGATATAATTCAGTAGTCAATCCACCTGGCCCTGGGGATTTTTTCCTAGGGAGTTATTTGATAGGTTGCTCAACTTCTTTTTCTGACATGGGGTTGTTTAAGTAATTTATTTTCTCTTCAGTTCGTTTGAGCAACTTGTGTTTTTGTTGGTATTGATCAATTTCACACAGGTTATCAAATTTATGTGCATACAGTTGGGCAAAACAATTCCTAATTATTGTTTTAATTTCATCTTCATTGGAGATACACTCACTCTTTTCATTTCTTTGACTCAGAATTTGATTTTCTTCTTTCTTTTTTTATCGTATTGACTAAGGCTCTATCAATTTTATTGGTTTTTTCATAAAACTAACTTTTAGTTTTATTTATAAGTTCAATAGTTTTCTTACTTTCACTTACTTTTATTAATCTCTCCTTCAGTTTTCATTATTTTTTTTAAATTTATAATACATGGAATTTTCCTTGGAATAATGGGTAGAAACTACTTAAAGCCATGAGCAAGTATTATATGCAATGGGGATAGACTAGAAGCATTTCAAATAAGATCAGGGGTGAAACAAGAATGTTCACTATCACTTCTCTTATTCCGTCTGGTACTAGAAATGTTCCCAGTAGCAATTAGCAAAGAAAAAGAAATCAAAGGAATCAAATTAGGCCAGAGACTAAGCTATCACTCTTTGCAGATGACGTGTTGATATACCTGGAGAATTCTAGAGAACCAAATAAAAAACTTCTGGAGACAATAAATAAACTTAGCAAAGTTGCAGGATATAAAATAAATCCACATAAATCCTCAGCATTCCTATATATTTCCAATGAAGCCTACCAGCAAGAGATAGTAAGAGAAACCCCATTTAAAATTAATGTAGGCATTATGAAATATTCGGGAATCTGCCTGCCAAAACAAACCCAGTACCTTCATGAATACAACTACAAAACATTTTTCCACAAATAAAATCAGATCTGACTAATTGGAAAAACATCAATCACTCACTCATGACTGGGTGGAGCTAATATAATAAAACTGACAATTTTACGTAAATTAAATTACATATTTTGTGCCATACCAATCAATCTACCAAAAATTACCTTAGAGAACTAGAAAAAAATAGTGACAAAATTCATTTGGAAGAACCAAAATTCCAGAATATTAAGGCAATTAATGGAAAGAAATGTTAGGGAAGGTGGCCTAGCTGTACCAGATTTTAATCTCTGTTATAATTCAATATTCCTCAAAACTGCCTGTTACTGGTTAAGGAATAGAGTAATGGATCAATGGAATAGATTGGGTATGAAAGACTCAGTAGACAATGACTAGAGTAACATACTATTTTGTGAGACCAAAGACAACAGTTTCTAGGTTTAAAATTCACTTTTTTGACAAAAAATGTGAAGAAAATTGGAATAGAGTATGGCCGAAACTGGTAATAGACCATTATCAAACACCATACACCAAAGTCAAGTCTAAATATACACGAAATAGATAAAAAGACTGATACTGTAAATAGTCTGGAGAAGCAAGGAATAGTTTACCTGTCAGATTTATGGAGTGGAGAAGACTTTATGAGCAAAGAAATGTTGGAGAGCACTATAAAATACAAAACAGATGATTTTGATTATAACAAAATAAAAAGTTTCTGTAAAAACAAAGCCAACGTAACCAAGACTGAGGGAAGTGGGAAATTGGGAAAGAATATTTACATTCAGTTTCTCTGATAAAGGCCTCATTTCTAAACTATATAGGGAATTACACAAAATTTACAAGAATGCCAGTGATTCCCCAATTAATACGTGGTCAAAGGATATGAACAGGCAATTTACAGAGGTAGAAATTTAACATATCTTTAAGGATATAAAAAAATGCCCTGAATCACTATTGTTTCAAGAAATGCAGATCAACACAAATTTGAGGTACCACATCTCAGCAGTCAAATTGGCTAAGGTGGCAAAACAGGAAAATGACAAGTGCTGCAGAGGTTATGAAAAAATTGGAACTCCAAAGCATTGTTGGTGGAGCTGTGACCTGATACAAGCATTCTGGAGGACAACCTGGAACTATGCCCAAAGGGCTATAAATAATTGCATACCCTTAACCCAGTAATACCACTTTTGGGGCTGTATCTGAAAGAAAGATCATAGAAGTGGGAAAGTGTCCCATATGTACAAAAGTATTTATTACAGCTCTCTTTGTGGTGGCAAAAAACTGGAAATTTAAGGGATGCCCATCCATTGCAGAATGGCTGAACAAGTTATGGTATATGAATGTGATGGAATACTATTGTGCTATATGAAATGTGAAGGAGATTGACTTCATACTTACCTGGAGAGTCTTATATGAATTGATGATGAGTGAGAAGAGCAGAACCAGGAAAAATTTGTGCACAGTCACACATACATCATATCTGTGACGACCAGTTTTGAAAAACTGGACACTTCTCAGCATCGCACATTTAAAAGACAAGTATACAGTTCTCAGGATGGAAGGAGATGTGTACATTCAGAGAAAAATCCAGAAAGATAATAGTTTAAAAGTAGACTGAAGCAATGCATGCTACCATTCTTTTCGATGTTTGGCTTTGGTTTCTCTTTTTTCATTGTTCACTCGAGTGTCTATAACACCTATACAACAAGACTATTGTACAATGTGAAGGAGTTTGCAGATCCTGTACAGGATCGTATGCCACCATGGCGGGTGTGAGGGGTGTGTAGGAAGGGGAGAAAAATCTGAAACCCAAGTCACTCTGGAACTGAATTTTGTAACCTAAAAGTAAACAAACAAGTCAATAAAATTTTTTAAAAAAGAAATAATGGAAACCAAAGGAGAAATTAATAAAATTGAAAGTAAGAAAAGTACTGAACTTATAAATAAAATTAAAAGTTGGTTTAATGAAAAAACCAGTAAAATTAATAGATCCATAGTCAATATGATTAAAAAAAAGAAAGAAGAAAAACAAATTCTTCATCTCAAAAATGAAAAGATCTAGAAAGACCAGAGTTTACATGGTTCCTGAAGCAATGAATGCTATCTTTCTTTTCTATGTATGGTTTTTGTTTCTCTTTTCTCATTGATTGTTCATTGCATTGGCTACAACACCTTTAGAACTAGACTACTGTACAATATGAAAGAGTCTGCAGACCCTATACATGGTTGTATGCCACTATGGCAGGGGTGGGGGGTGGGGAGCAAGGGGAGAAAAATCTGAAACTCAAGTGATTCTGGAACTGAATCTCATAAATTAGAATTAAACAAACAAGTTAATAAAGAAGAGAGAAAAAAATTCACCACCCATTTTAAAGAAAATCTTCGTTTTTTCCTCCCTGAATCAGGAACTCCTCAAGCAGCTTTATGTACAGTGGTGGCTAGGATCTCAGAATGGGACCTGTAATTCCTCAGAAAATGTAAACTATCGTAAACATAAGCAGCAAGAGAAGCTTCTCCTCTCTCGTGGGACAATTTGGAAAATTTTGGACACTCCATTGCCTATAGAGTCTTCTGGCTCAGAGTTCATGGGCAGAGAGGAGCACTACTCTGAGAAATAGTATCACTTGCAATCCTCATGGAATAGGGGTACTGAAGAGTAAGGACACTTTTGGTCAAAAGGGATTAGGGACCCTGTGGAGCAGTATCAAGTGCAACACCAAGTGATGAGGGTTTCTTCTTTGGTAAGGTCCAGAGTGCAGACTGGGAAAGTAGGTTCCAAACCTCTCCCCAAAACACATCACTTAGGAACAAACAAAAATTTTCAAACTCCCAGAACTTGCTCTGAAAACAGCATTGTGAAAAGGGCTGAAATTTCAAACAATTCCCTGACAGGCCCTTACCCCCCACAGAAACAGAAACAGGAAGGTAGGCTTTAGTTGAAGTACAAAAAGGCAAGGGTAGAAAGCATGATCTCAGACAAACAAAATGCAGAAAGAGTCCTAATTCCCAGATATAAGCAGGGAAAATATATCTTCCTAAAAGGTATTATACAAGATAATATAATATCAATACTCACCAAAGATGTACTAAAAGTTAGAGCATCCAGCTTCTTAAAGTGAAAAGTTAAATGACTTACAGAAGGAAACAGACAGCAAAATTATACTAATGGGTGACACCAACACTTCCCTCTCATGATTAGGAAAATCAATGCATAAAAGAATTATAAAGAATCTTAGGGAGAAGAAAAGAGTATTAGTAATGTTAGATATGATGAAGCTATGAAGAAAAATGAATGTAAATAGAAAGAAATATAAGGTTTTCTCAGTTGTAAATGGCACCATCAAAAAAATGAAAAGATATTAAGTCCCAAAATGGAGTAATCATCACACTACCCAAACTCCAACTCTTCTATGGTGAAACTTCAAGCCTACCCCCAATATATGTTAAAAGTGTAAAGCAGAGGTTCTTTTCCTTCCATTACAGTTTCCCTGGTTTCACCTAGTCTTCCTCATTGCTCTTCTACTTTGTTGTTGTTCTTTTTGACCCCTTGGACCATAGCATGCTAGGCTCTTCTTTCCTTCACTATCTCTCAAAGTCTGTCCTAGTTCATATTCATTTTTGGATGCCACTATTTATCCATCTCAGCCGTGAACATATGGTGAAGTGAGCAGAACCAGAAGAACATGGTATACACTAACAGCCACAGTGTATAATGACTAACTTTGATAGACTTATCTCTTCTTAGTTATGTAAGGATCCAAGACAACTCCAAAGGATTCAGAATGGAAAATACTGTCCATGTTCAGAAAAAGAACTGTGGAGTCTAAATGCAGATAGAAGCATATTCTCTCTCTCTTTCTCTCTCTCTCTCTCTCTCTCTCTCTCTCTCTCTCTCTCTCTCTCTCTCTCCCTCCCCCTTTTGCTCTCCCTCCCTCTCACTCTTTTTTCTTTTTATTTGCTTCTTCTTTTACGTGGTTATTCCCATTGGTTCTAATTTTCCTTTATAACATGTTTAATATGAAAATAGGCTGTATATGAACATATATTTAGAGCTTATATAAAATTGGACACCATCTTGTAGTGGGGGGAGGGAAGATATGGGGAGAACATTTGGAACTCAAGATCTTATGGATGTGAATGTTGAAAACTAAGTGTAAATAAATTTTAAAAAAACCTACCTGCTCTTCTGGTAAGTCTCTCTTCTCATACTGATGAAGTCTTACTGGAAGAATCTTAAGAACACCTTTACAGACATGTGAAATTAGCAACGTTGCTAAGTAAGTTGACTGTTCTTTGCGACTGCTCATAAAGAATTGGTAGTTTAACATTGCCCGCAACAGAGGGGGAATGCTCACAATAGTGACCTTGTTGGTTGGTTGCTGTCTGTAATTCTTGAAGAGGCCCAAAATGCTATCACTCTCTCGCAGCCAAGTTATACTATGTCTGTCTGTACATGAGCAGAACAGCAGGAGTTCAGAATGCTCTACCACAAACCCCACCGAGATCGTCTACATGAATATTTAAAAGTGCAGATGTCTCTAAATGTGTGCATCTCACATTTCTTTTGAGCTACTGCAGTTCTGCTTTGCTCATAGAGCAACAGCATCTTCTTGGATGTGGACCCGCCATTCTGGTCAGTCCTTTGCCTATGTCTCATGTATCATGCAATAAATTCCAAAGTTTTTAAGACACCTTGAGAGTATCCTTTCGTTGCTTCTACTGACCATCATTTGATTGCCTTCCTTGTGTGAGTTCTCAAGAAAATAGTCTTTTACTATTTGACATTCATTTGACATTCAAACAATGTGGCCTTCCCATCAGAACTGTGCTTTCTGTCGTAAGTTTGTAGGCCTGGTAGTTTAGCATGAGAAAGGAATTCACTGTCCACTACCTTACCCTTCCAGGTGATATTCAGAATCTTCCTAAGACAATTCAAATGGAATCAGTTCAGTTTTCTGACATGGTGCTGGAAGACTGCATACAACAATGAAGTCAGCACAACAGCTCTGTGGACCTTCAGTTTGGTAAGAAGTCTAGTGCCTCTTCTCTCTCACACTTTCCTTCAGAGACTCCCAAACACTGAGGTATCTCTGCCAATATGTGCATCAACCTCATTATCAATGTGCACATCCCTGGAAAGCATACTTGCAAGGTAAGTGAACTTACCCATAGTATTCAAAACTTCTCCATTTGCTGAAAACAATAGTTCCATGAAGGGATGTTGATGAGAAGCCAATTTTGCTTGGTATTCATTATTAGCCCAAAATTATCATAAGCCACAAGGAAATGATCCATGCTTTGATGCAGTCCAGTTTCAGAGCTTGCATTGTGGGCCAAATCATCTGTTAAAAAAAGTCATGCACTGACTCTCCCTGAACTTTAGTCTTTGTTTTCAAGTTTTCAAGCCTTTCCAAGTTAAATAATTTACCTTCAGTGGGATAGCTGACCTAGATGCCACGTTGGTCCTCACTGAAGGCATCTGACAACATTGAGGAAAGCATCGTGCTAAAAACCACAGGAGGCTGAAATTCAATCTAGAAGAGATTCAGTTGGTCAAGATGGTGGCAGAGAAGCAGAAAAACTCTATGAGCTACCCCCATTTGCTGCACAAAATACCTATAAAATATGATTCTGAACAAACGTTAGAGCTCCAGAACCCAAAAAATGACAGAGAAACAAAACTGGTGGTGAAGGCAGCCCAGTAGGTGGAGGGAAGGTTTAGTTGCAGAGCACTGGGAGACAAGACCAGCACCACTTAAACCAATGGCTTTAGCCCCAGGTCTGCCAGAACAAGCCATAGCTGGAGCATTCAGGAGAGTGGATCACTGGCCGCTGTGGCACTTTTTGGAATTATCAACCCATAAGAGTCAAGGACAAAGTGAAAGTTCAGTGGAACTCAGTTAAATTTTGGGGAAAGGAGCAGGCCCGGCCTTCTGCCCCCAGGGCCAGAAGCGGAGGAAACAGCTGCCCTGCAGCCGCCTCCACATGGTGGCTTCAGAGCTCCCAGCCTGCACATTTCAGGGGGCCCAAGTCACCATTCAGAGGCTAAGATTTCTTGCGTTAACCTTCCTAGACTGAGGTCTCAGTCTTGGGTGATGGTCCTGAGGTGTGTGACCAGTGAGCCAAAGCTGTAGGGGCTGCAGAGAGAGCAGCCTCCTAACAGCTCAAGCCGCTGTGAAAACCCCAGCAATTTGGGACAAAGCTTTTTCCTCTGAAAGCAGACTTCTACTGAGCCAAAAATTCAAGTAATTGTTTGGCAAAATAAGAAGGCAAAGGAAGCAAAGCAAGAACAGCAACCCGAATTCAGATTCCTTTTTTGGGACCAAAAAGGATCAAAGCATGGAACAGGAGGAAGATAGTACAGTCAGAACTCCCACACCAAAAGGTTCCAAAAAAATGTAAATTGGTTACAGGCCAATGAGGAAGTTAAGAAGGATTTTGAAAACCAAACAGGTGCAGTGGAGGGAAAAGTGGGAAGAGAAATGAGAATGATGCAAGAAAATAAAGAAAAAAAAGTCAACAATCTGACTGGAGAAAAAAACACCTTAAAAAAAGATGAACTCAAATGGCAAAAGAAGTCCAAAAAGCCAATGAGAAGAAGAATGCCTTAAAAAGCTGAATTTGCCAGATGAAAAAAAGAATCACAAACCTTACAGAAGAGAATAGTTCTTTCAGAATTAGAGTGGAGTATATGGAAACTAATGAGTTTATGAGAATTCCAGATACTATTAAACAGATCTATCCAAAGGAAAAAACAGAAGGCAATGTGAAATATCTCAGTGAAAATATCCACTGACCTGGAAAATATATCCAGGACAGACAATTTAAAAATTATTGAACTACCTACAAGCCATGATTAAAAAAAGAACCTAGAAATCATCCTTCAAGAAATTCTCAAGGAAAATTGCCCTGATATTTTAGAAACAGAGGGCAAAATAGAACTTGAAAGAATTCACCCATCAGTTCTTGAAAAAGATCCCAAAAGGAACATTCCAATGAATGTAATAGCCACATTCCAGAGTTCCCCAATCAAAGAACAAATATTAAAAGTTGCCAAGAAGCCATGATTGACAAACTGTGAAAACACAATCAGGATACAAGAGTATCTACCAGCTTCTGCATAAAGGGATCAAAGGGCCTGGAATAGTATATTCTAGAGATCAAGGGAGCTAAGATTAAAACCAAGAATCACATACCAAGCAAAACTGAGTATGTTTCATGGCAAAATATGGTCATTCAGTGAGGAGGAGGACTTTCAAGTATTCTTTCTTTTAATGAGTAGACTCTTTTTAAAAAAATTTTTTTGACTTTATAAATTTTTATTTATTGTAATTTGCATCATTCTTTTCCAAAAAATTTTTGAATTACAATTTTTCTCCCTGTCTTTCCCCTACCCCAAGACCAAAACAGCGATCCCACTGTGTTGACCCTCCCCTGATCTGCTCATGTATTGCACAACTTAAATGGTAGATTCCTTCGGTTCCTCCCTTGTCAGCAACCCTCACTTGTAGAAAAAGCAATTCAATATAGGCTATGCAGGTGTAATTACCCAGGATGCCTTCATGGTGGACGTATTGTGACAGTGATCATAGGTCCCTCCTTGCTATCCCTCCCCCTTGTTCTGTTCTCTATTCTGTCCCTGTCCCTCTACTGAAGTGTGTGCTTCCTACATCCCTCCCCCGGACCCTGCCCTCCCCTCTGTCATCCCCCGGTTCATCCCCATGCCCTCTACTGTCTTGTGTGGCATGATGCCCAATTTAGAGTTTATGTAATTCCTTCCCTAAGCCAAATTAAATGAGAGTAATTGAAAGTAAAGTTGTAACAGTTATCCCTTGCCTCTTCTATATGGGATGATTAACTCTATTTTGTCTCTCCCTGTCTCCTCTCATTCTAGTCCTATCCCAACTTAGAATTTCACCTTTGGAGTATCCTCCCTTCATATTCAGTTGATCCTAAACCCCCTATATAGAAATATACACACATTCTCAGATAGGTATTCATATGCATATGTAGCCTCCTACATAGACATATGTGTAAGTATACATATATATATATATATATATATATATATATATACAATTGTATTCCCTTCACCTATTATCATATTAAGGAAAGTTTCATAAATTACTATTATCATTTTTTTCCATA
>JAQQSW010004776.1:0-14360 GCA_028646575.1 Pseudocheirus occidentalis | reverse complement strand
GTAAGAAGTGTGACTATTATAACCCCTAGTTGTATGGACAAGAAAATCATGGCCCAGAAAAGTTCAGCAATTTGCTTATGGTCACACAGTAAATGTAAAGTAAATGTAAGAACCAGAACCGAGGCCCTTTCATGCCAAATCAGTGCTTCTTCCAGCACATCTTTTTTCTGGATGTTTTCCGTTTGTGAGCCCCTTCACTTACCAGTAACCTCCCCCTCCAAGAGAAGCCTGCTCCACCAATGAACAAATGAGCAAAGCTGCCACCTCTGAGAGAGTATGTGGCATTCCTGGCTGGTGGTCCCCCACCTCTCCTGGCAGAAGGGAAATGAATAGCATCCCAAAGGCCACAATTTCCTACATCTCGCTGCCTCCCAATTTGTCAGGTCAGCCAAACTGGCCGTGGGAGAGGAACAGAGTTCTTAGGAGACACTGGAGTAAATTAACACACAAGGCAGGAAAAATTGGTAAACAAGCAAATTGCAGCTGACAGAGGTCTCATGACCCTTCTCTTGTCTTTGTCACCCCACTTCTATAGCTCAGAGCCAGCAGTCGCTGCTGGGGAAGCCAAGGCTGTTAGGGGAGGCAGCAGCAGGGGCTGAAGGGAAGCCTTTGGAGGTTTTTTAATCCCTTCTCCTTCTTACCACATCTGGCCCAAGATGCTGCGGAACTTGCCATCCCTCAGCAGCCTTCCCTGGAAGACCTTCCCACCCTACCACCAGCCAAAGGCCTCCCAGGGCTGTCTTTTCATTGGAATGTTCCAAGCCTTGGCCCTGGCCCTTCTCACACCTGCCACTTGGAACTTCCTGTGCACCAGGCCCCTGGGGTCTCAGTGGCATACTGTATATATGAGATGGGGTGGGTAGAGAGAAAGAGGGGGGAGAGAGAGGGAGACAGAGACACAGAGACAGAGAGAGACACAGAGACAGAGAGAGAAGGAGAAGAATAAGAGAAGAGGGGGAAAGAGAGAAGAAGAGAGGAAAAGAGAAGAGAGAAGAGAGAGGGAGAGAGAGATACAGAGACAGAGAGAGAGGAGAGAGGAAAAGGAGAGGGAAAGAGAGAGAAGGAGAGAGAAAAAGAGAGAAGGGAGAGAAGAAAGAGAGAGACCCTGTTTGCTTGAATAGATATATAAATTTGCCTTCCTATGGATATGTGGGTATGACCATGTGAGAATGTATGGTCCTTTGAAGGAACTGTGAGCATGCCTTCTGATTGGTATGTGTGTGGGGGGCATTCTGATGAAAGGGTATGGAACCAAAGACAGAAAGCTATGTGTATGTGAACGTATTTGGCGGAGGGGGAGGGGGAGAGAGGGGAGGGGGGGGGAATGCGCGTTGTGTTCTTATCTGGGTGCATGAAGTGTGTGTTCTTATAAACATACACAAGCATATGTTCTTATGGGGTATGTGTATATGTGTGCACGCGTACCTGTATTTTCCTGCAGGTACCTCTAGGTATGTGTGTGAGAGCATAGACTCCCTTGGGGGTAGATAGATCCTTATAGAACCTATGAGAATTTCCTTTTATCTTCTGCATAGTTTCTCATACTTGTGCATGTGAACATTAAGTGTGTAAATAAGTGTGTGAATTGTGCTATTACAGAAATAAGTAGAGACACAAGTTCAGGCAGTAATTAGCAGATAGAAATATGACCTCAAGATCAGAAAGACGAATTCAAGCTCTCCTGGGTGACCCTGGGCAAGTCATTTAACTTCTCTGAGATCTGGTCAGTTCTCTGAGACTATAAGTTGCCAAGAAGGTGGTGACCTACATTGATAGAGGGAGTTCCAAATAATGAAATCATAGGTCCAGTCTCATGTCTATCTATAGAGTAAAGGGATGCCACCTTGTCCCCAGGATTTTTGAGGATTTGAGAGGAGAGAAGCATGGGAATGGGTGGGCCAATGCATCCTATTAATACTGCTGTTTCTACCTGCTCCAATTCAGCTCAGATGCCAAGCTAAGATGGATGGTAGGCCTTGGGATAGGGGAGGGAGGATGAGAGGTGAAAGAGAGGAGAGGACCCAGACTTTCTCAGTTAATTGATTTAGCTAATTACCTTGAGTGGTTAAATGGGAGCCTGGGGAATGAATGAAAGACAGTTGGAAGTCTTGTCTGGATTTGAATGGTTTGTGTTTAATGGGGTCTGCTGGAAGGTGGCAGGGTTGGGGGTAGAGGAGAAAAGAGGAGAGGAAAGAGTGGCAGGGAGCCCTGAGGTTGCCTGCTCAGCTCTGGCTGTCAATGGATCCCATATCCTATCTCCCTTAAACAAGTCAACAGATTCAATTCTTCAATTCCAATCTTCCCAGTTTAAGTGTGTGTGTGTGTGTGTGTGTGTGTGTGTGATCCTCACAACAACCCTGTGAGGAAAGTGCTATTATTATTCCCAATTTACAAATGAGGAAACAAAGGCACAGCAATGTTAAATGACTAGTTCATCAATATTGTATGATGATCAGCTGTGAATGACTTAGCCATTCTCATATATGTACAACAATCCAAGACAACTCTAAAGGGCTCCTGATGGAAAATATTCTCCAGCTCCAGAGAAAGAACTGATAGAGACTGAGCGGAGATTGAAGAGTACTTTTCAAACTTTCTTTATTTTTCTTGCTTATTTAAATCTGTATTCTCTTTTGCAACATGGCTAATATAGAAATATGTTTTGCATGACTGCATATGTATAATTGATACCAAATTGCTTGCCTTCTCAAGGAACAGGGAGTAGAGAGGAGTTTGGAACTCTAAAATTATAAAATTATTTTTACATGTGATTGAGAAAAATAAAATAAAAACATTATTTAAAAATATGGAATAAAAATTACTTGCTCAGGGTCAAATAGCTGGTAGGTATCTAGGTAGGCATTAAACTCATCTTTCTGATGCCACATCCCACATGCTAGCCACTGGGCCAATAGCAACACTAGTGTGTGATGGAGGGGGTGGTTTGAGTTGAGCCTCAAAGGGCACTGGAGATTTGATGAAAATGGGCTTGAGAATGCATGCCAAGAGCAGGATTCTGCCTGATCCTTCTACACATTCCAAATCCCATCCTACCTGCCAAGCACAGGGCAATTGTTCCCTAAAGGTGCTGAACCTGACTTGCCCTGATATGTAAGAGGTGCAGGAGAGGGAGTCAGGGACCTGCCAATAGAAGGAAGTCCTGAAGGCTCCTGTGAACCAGCTTACTTATAGACTCTTTTATCTTGTCCCATATGGGCCTTGTCCAAAGAGAAAATGGATCTCACCCTCCACCTTGGAGTTGCTCAAACCCAGACCCATCACAAAGGAGAGCTGTTTCCTGTTTTGGGGAGGGGGATCTGAGGTAAGCTCGGGTGTCTAGTAGTCAAGCTGACTGAATGTCAGACAAAAGAAACCTGAGTGTTTGACCATCTACTCAAACTCCCCTCACTTTGTAGATGAGAAAACAGACCCAGAGCATGGCTCGCCAAAGGTCACAAGGTAAGCCTTTGTCAGGACCAGGACTAGAGCTCAGCACTCTTGACACCCAGATCAGGATGCTCTCCATTGCCCCACACTGCCTCTGCTCAAACTGCCTGGGCTTCTTTCCCTCATTTCTTGCCATTGTTCAAGACCCCTACTCTCTTCCCCCCTCATAACCCACTCTCTGATCTTTTTAAGGGGATTTTAAAGGAATCCAACATCTCCATTCTGACCCTGATCCCGGCCTGAATTTCTGAGTGGCTGGAGGGCATTGGGGATGGGCTAGAAATCTTCTTCTAGGCCTCCTGAGACTCTACAGGGTGCCCCTGGATCACACAGGATGCTCTTTGGCCAGAATGTCCTTTTTTCTCATCATCCATCATCACACTGTAGGACTATAGCATTGAACCTGGTGCTTGAAACAACCTCATAGGATATTGAATCCTTACCTATTCATTTTTACAGATGAGCTGGCTGGTAAGTAATCCTAGTTATCCTGAGGCAGGATCTGAACCCAACACTTCCACGCTCTGTCCACTATACCCTGCTTCTCACCATCTCAGATGATATCCTCTCTGTTCTTGTTTTTGCCCAGTTCTCGTAACACATCATAGCCTGCTCCTGCTTACCATACACCTCTTCATCACCCTCAAAGTGACCACCAGCTCTAATTCTTTAGCGATGGTAAGCTTAGGCTTAGAGATCTAGAGCTGGAAGAGAACCTTGGAGGTTATAGAGTCTAGCCTCTCATTTTACAGATGGGGAAACTGAGGCCCAGGGAGATTATGACTTATTCAGGGATTAACAATAACAATAACATTGATTATGGTAACTCACATACATACAGCTCTGGGATTCACAAAACACTTTCTCCATACAACCCCAGGAGGTCGGCACATAGCAAAAACATTATTTTGCCCATTTTTCAGATGAGGAAACTGAGACTGTGAATTGTCCAAGGTCATACAGCAGGGGTAGAGGCAGGTCTTGAACCTCTAGAGTTCTTCTGACCCAAATCTAAGCGTTTTTTCTGTCATGCCCCCACTATCTCCCATAGGAAACTTTTCCCAACCCTCTCAATTCCAATGCTTTCCATCTCTTGTTTCCTGTATACCTGTATCTAGCTTGCTTTGTATGTATTTGTTGGCAAGTCATCTCTCCCATTTAACTGTAAGCTCCCTGAGGGCAGGGATTGTCTTCTGCCTCTTTTTGTCTCCCCAGTGCTAACACAATGCCTGGTTCATAGTAGGTGCCTAATAAATGTTCATTGAATTTAGTTGTCTCAGAAAAAAAAAAGAAAATGGATTTGGAAGTTCTTTACCAAAGTAAAATCCTGAGCTGTTCAATGGGTCATCTCCATGTGATCATCAAGTCTTGGTCTGGCTTGTTGGGGGGGGGGGAGTTTTGGAGGGAGGAAGGCAGGGTAATTGAGGTTAAGTGACTTGCCCAAGGTCACACGGCTAGTAAGTATTAAGTGTATTAAGTCGGATTTGAACTCAGATCCTCCTGACTCCAGTGCTCTATACACAGTGCCACCTAGCTGCCCCTGATGATCAACTTGTAACATTAGTTGAAATGGTATTTTTTTAAAAGCAAAGATCTGACAGAGATTACTAAGTCATAGAGTGACTTTGGCCCTCACTTCAGTTTTGGGAAACAGAAAATAAGGGTGTGGAGAATAAAATAAATTCTCTTGGCTTGAAGACTTCATACCCCAGAGACCCCCAGGCCACACTAGCAGCTGGAGGCAAGCCCTCCACAGAGACATGCCCTCCCTCAGTCCGCATCCCAGACTTCTGTCTCTAGTTGTCAGGGAGAAGGAGCTGGGGTCAACAACAATCAGGGCTGAGAGAAGGAGCCCGGAAGAGAGTGACAGGAATGTATGTTACTAAGACAAGCCGGGGCACAGGTAAGGGCCCTGCCAACCCGGCTAAGGGAGGCAATGAGAGACAGATGGAACAGAAAACACGCAAAGAAATCAGCTTAAAGGGCAGAAGGCCTGCATATGCCTTACGCCAGAGCTTTAGATGTGGGGTGCGGGAGGGAGGGAAGAGAGGAGCTGACCTGGTGTGGTGTTTGGCATATAATGAGAACTCAGTAACTGCTTGATAGTGCTTGCTGGGGTTGGTACATTGGACAGAGCTCCAGCTTTGGACTCCAAGGATCCTGACTCGGCCACATGTTGTCTGTGTGACTTCAGCCGGTCACTTACCTTCTCCATGATCTAGACCAGTAACATAAATCTCAATGGAAACTGAGGCCACTAAACCATACCTAAGGATATCTGCAAATACATATTGACTTAGAAAACCACATATTAACATCTGTATTTTATGGTATTTTTATTTTCTATTTAATAAAATAATATCTATATCATTATATTATAATATATTATTCTGTAGTACATTGCTATATTAATATTATATTATTAATATTACATTTAATAAAATAGATTATGTTTTCATCTGGTTTGGGCTGCATTCATTAGTGTTGTGGGTGCATTAGGCCAGTGTTCAATTCCTCCACTGTACACTACTCTCCAAGTTACAGAGAAGTTACACAAAGCCTTGCATTGGCAGAGGGAGTTTCCCCATCCAGGAATTCCCTGGACTAATGAAATTGAGGGGCCAGTCCTTCTTCTTTTTATTGGGAAGTGATGAGCTCCATGAAAAGGCCCCTGGACCTGGATTGTGGATACACAGGTCTACTTCCTAAACTAGGTGGCCTTATGTCTATCATTCTCATCTTCCTTATCTATAAACTAGGACTATTTATACTCCTAATACTTAATCTTACAGATCTAGAAAGTCTGTTTCCAGGGAAAGACAGACATGCATGCATGCAGATCCAGGCATCTAGACACAGGCACTCACACATAGGCATGCATCCTGCATGCAAAGTGGAGCAGTGAGTCTTTTCCCTGTATGATATACAAAATTACAGTAAGGCAAACACTTTCTAAACCACAAAGTACTAGGAAAAATGAGGAAGCTTGGGCAAAGACAGATTAGGTGACTTGCCCAGGGTCACACAGCCAGTAAATACCAAAGCCAAGCTCAGACCTTCCTTACTCCTCGTTATCTGCTCTAACCACCAAGCCATGGATTGGGTGGCCTCTAAGGCCCTTTCCAACTCTGAAAGCTAAGGTCCTTTGATACCATGATTAGTTAATATGGCTGGGAAGTGCTGCCCTCCCAGGTTTCCTCAGTCCTAGCCCAAGGCTCCTTGCTATCTCCTCCCTTGCATTGTCAAGGCTAGGAATAAATGCAGCTTTCCACCCAACCTGACAGGAGAGGGATAGAGACAGGGGAGCTGGAGCCACGTGAGTGTGAGGCCTTCCATCCTTGAACCTTATCCCTAAGATTCAGTCCAGAAAAAGGTGCTGCTTTCTTCCTCCCTCTCTCTTCCTCCCTTCTCCAGGAGCTGACTGGCTTCTCACATCTACCATCAATTTCCCTGAGAGAACTGGGCCAGAGCAAACACAGGCATGTGACATGCATCTGCTCCCATATAATGGATAACATGCAGAGCCATGCATGCACGTATGCAGATACACAGGCACACACACCTACCTTACTGCTCAGCTAAGTCCCTTCCTCATACGTCATATGGTATGCCGTGGCAGATACACTAGGGTACCTTTAATAAATCTCACTTAATTAATAACAACCATCCTGTGTACTGCCACCAAATTAATCTTCCTAATACACAGCTCAGAGCATACCACTCTACTCAATAAATGCCTCAATGGCTCCTCTTTGCCTATAGGATCAAGTCCAAATGCCTCAACCAGGGGATTCAATGCCCTTCATCATCTGACTCCAACCCTCCTTCCCAACCTTGTCTCACATTGCTCCCCAAACAGAACCCAATGCTCTGTCCCAGAGGTGTCAGATGTGTGATCCATTTGAGTCTGGCACCACAGCTCAGCCAAATCTAGGCCATTCATTGTCTCCCAAACTTTGTATTTTCCCTTCTCCTTTCCTTTGCTCATACTCTCCCCTTAAGTGGGAAAGCCTTCCTTCCATCTACCATTCTTCAAAGTTAATGGTCTACATTCTTCATAAAGCTCTCCCTACGCACCCCAGTTCACAGAGACTGTTTCTTCCTCTAAGTTCTTCCAGCTCTCATCTAGTCCTTCCCCATGCCTTTAGGCAAGGAAGAATGCCAGAATGAAGGCTTCTTGCCAATATCCAGCTCCTTCCCTTCCCCCAACCTTTGTCCTTTCTAACAGTCACCTCAGTTATTTTGCACCGGGTCTTCCTGAGAAGGCTATGTGGGGCCATCATGGATGTCCTTCATTCATTAGACAAGTGCTTGCTAAGCACCTACTGTGTTCCTTTGGAGAAAACCACTCTGGTGTCTTTGCCAAGAAAACCCCATGGACAGAATCCTTGAGGCCAAGTAGAAAACCCACGAACCCACCGAATGACTGAACAGCAAAATTCTCTAACCTTAGCAGGCTAGGTACTGGCAATAGAATTTTTTTTAATTATGTTGCTCCAAGAGCTTATTTTTACAGAAGCTGAGAGTTGGAAGGTCATAAAATAAAGAAGTGACACTGGCTCAATGAAAAGCGCTGGTTTTAAGACTCAGGTGACCTAAATTTAAATACTTCCTTTGCATGGCCAAGGGTATGTCCTTAACCTCTTTATGCTTCCACTTTTTCATCTGTAAAATGAGAGGAATTCAATTCAACAACCTCTAAAGTCCCTTCCAACTCTATCTTTGAACTGAATGTGGTACAATGGGTAGAACATTGGATTTGGAGAGAGGAACTTGAGTTCGACTCTAGCTCTCAATGCCTATTGGCTGTGTGGCTCTGGTGAATCGCTCACCCCCTCTCAACCTCAGTTTCCTCATCTGTAAAATGGGGTACTGATACGGACCCTAACCAGATCATTGTGAGGATCAAAAGCAACCATATATGTGATGTGCTCTGTAAAGTTTTAAAGGCTGTATAAGCATTAGCTCTTGGCATTATAATGACATGATGATCATCTGTATACAGAGAAAGTAAATATGAAATGTATACCAAGCAATATCAATGAGGGAGGAATGGAGGGAGGGGGTAGTTAGGATAGGCCTCAAGTAGGGAGTGGTGCTTAAGCTGAGCTTTTAAAGTAGGTAACGATTTTATGAGAGAAAGGGAAGGACAGAAGGCACTGTAGACATGGGGGAAAGACTGGCAGAAATGGAAGAATGCATGCCATGTATGACAAACAGTGAGCAGTACAATTTGGCTAGAACATGAATGAGTGAAGGACAGACAATAAACCTGGAAAGAGAGGCCAGAGCCAGAATATGAAGGTCTTTAAATGTCAGACAGAGCAGTTTGTATTTTTTTCTATGAGATACTAGGGAGCCCCAGGAGCTTCTTGAGCAGAGGAGTGACCCATAAGCCCTGTCTTTATGTGTAATGAGTGTCTTCTCCCTACAAACATATACATATATGTATACTATACTATAAACACGTTCCATCACATTTGGCTGAAGTTCCCTGAACAGAGTTTAAGTGCTATGATTCCCCTTCCGTGTCCCTGAGATTACTACCTCACAATGACAAGGACTCTCCTCTGCAGCCCACCCCCCATGCTCTGGGATCATCCCATGTGGCCATTCTGACCACAGCCTCTACCTCTCATTTACAGTCTCAACCTCCCACCTGGCCCAGCAAGAAGCTGCCGGGTCACTGAGCCGGTTCCGATGTTCCAACCACGTAATATTACTTTACCACTATCAATAAATCTTTCTCTGTTGCCCCAACTATTCACATCTGCCTGGTGCCTCCCACACAATGCCCTGTTGCACTGGCTGTGCCCTGTACCTAGAACATTTTCCCTCCAAACTGCTGATTCTTATTGCTGTTTGTCCTTGAGTCGTTTTCGGTCATGCCCTACTCTTCATGACCCCACTGGGGGTTTCCTTGACAGAGATACTAGAGCGGTCTGCCATTTCCTTCTCTATCTCATTTTACAGATGAGGAAACGGAGGCACACAGGGTGAAACAATTGCCCTGAGTCCCACAGCTAGTAAGCGTCTGAAGCCAAATTTGAACTCAGGAAGATGAGTCTTCCTTCTATATACTATGGCACCACCTAGCTGCCCCCATATAATCCTTGACTCCCTTTAAGCCTCAGCTCAAGCACCATTTCTTTCAGGAGACTTTCCCAGATCCTGCCAGCTTCAAGGGTCTTTCCCTCTAACACTACCACCTATTCTTTAATTATCTTATATGCAATTTAATTTACACATAAATTGGTTCCACCATTAGAATGTAAGTCCCTTGAGGGCAATGATTGTTTTTACTTTTTCTTTGTATCCCTGGTACTTAACACAGGGTCTGCAATAATAAGTGCTTATTCATTGATTTATTGATTTATAGATTAATCAGAGAGGAGGAGACAGACCTCCTAAAATATATTAATATATTTATGACCCTTATGTTTGGGGGAGGGAAGGTTGTCACTGCTCAGTACATTTTAGGAATCTCCTACTTCTTTGAATCATTACCAGCCCCCAGATTGCCTAGCAACATTCATGTCTGGCAGTCTCCCACTAAAACCCACCAGCTCCTCTTACAAGTACTCGGACTCACAAGGCTCAAAACATGGAAGTATTATTTACAAAGTAATAAATCCAGAAAGGACTACCATCTGAATCCCTAGAGTACAGCAAGAAAACTCTTGACCTCCTTCCCCCCACCCCAAGCCTGGGAGCCTGTACAGTCTTGATAACTTTTAGTACTGCCCTGAATGGGACTCCAAGAAAAAGGAGAAAGCCAGGAGGTTTTTTCTTTTATATTAGGGCATCTTTCCATGGTCCCTTTGTGCCACATTGCTCTTTCCCTAACAGATTCAGCTCTCTCTTCTCTTATAGCTCAGCTCCTTTTCTGACTTCTATAAGTTTGTCATTCCCTGACAGACGGTGCTCATCACCTTCCCTTAAAGACCAGTTTTCATGGTGGGGAGGGAGAATGTGGGAGTGTATGAAATAACCACTCTAGAGTTTCTGTTTTCTGATGAATGTGTTTATAGTTAAAAATATGCTTCTATGAAAAAGCACCTCCTTTTATTGTACGGTCATATTCCTAGCGTTTCCTGTCTTTTCACACCAAGGGCAGTCAAGAGGCTATTGGAATATTCCCTTCCTTCACTACTCAAATGATTTTCTCTTTTCAGCTCCATGCCAGATCATGTTGAGTCAGTCTCATTTGCTTTGTCTCTCTGTAAACTGTTAAGCTTTTAAAGGTTACTCCAACCCTCTCCCCTTACTTGACTTTTTACTCCCATCTTCCTCTGGGGAAACTGGACCAAGTTATTCAAATTACCATAGGAGTGTTTCAGGGAAGATATTGGAAAGGGAAAAATAGAAGAGCCAACGGTTCTCTAAGTAGGCATCTGACCTGCTCTGAGGAAGAAGACCTTGTAATCTTTGCTTCCTATCATCCAGAAAAGAACAACTTAACCCAACACCCAATTTGTCCCAGAGGACCCTCCTTCTCATAGAAAAGCACTTTGAGTTTTGTTGGTGATGTTCACATTCACATTTCCAGGAGATATAGCCCTGAAATCATTTCTGGATAGGTGGGAAAACAGGACCCTCCAACCTATACTGTAGCTCCCTGAGGCAACCAGTGTAGGGCTAATATGAGTCACACATTACTCCACATATGACTGCTGGTTGAGGAAGAGAAGAAGGATGAAGGGGGTGATTGGAAGGAAGGCTCTGCAGAGACACAGGAGGGTAGAGTAGAAAGTGTTCAAGATCTGGAATCTGATTGACTGAGCTTTGACTCTGGACTCTGACGTTTACCATCTGGGCGACCTTCCCTAAGCATCAGTGTCTTCATCTGCAAAATAGAGACAATGTGACAAGGCTACTGTGAAGAAATAGCTTAGTGAACCTGAAAGTGGCACAAACACGTTCATGCCTTTGGTACCAACTCTAGGCAATGGCTCTTCAAGATTCCTCCAAGTTTTGGGGTGTGTCTGCCTGGAGTGCCAGGAGCTGGGGAGGGAGAAACCTCTCCCATCCCAGGCTGCCCAGTGCTATCATCAACATTTTGGGCCAATGCCAGCTCTCTGCCACAGCCTTACCCATGGGCTGCAGCAGGCCCCAATTTCTCATTCTTCTTCGCATTGTAAACCTGTCTTGTAAAAGCCAAATTAAAGGCCTGGACATTTGCCACAAAAGCCTTCCTGGGCCCCTCATTTCAGGGGCATGTGACTCAGGGAAACCAAAGAGGAGTGGGAGGGAGAGATAGACAGACAAACAGAGAGAGAGAGACAGAGAGAGGAGACAGAGACAGAGAAGGACAGAGACAGAGAGAGAGGAGAGGAGAGGAGAGGAGAGGAGGGGAGAGGAGAGGAGGGGAGGGGGGAAGGGGGAGAAGGGGAGGAGAGGAAGAAAGGAAGAAGGAGAAAGAAACAGAGAAAGTAAAACTGAAAAATAGAAAGAGAAAGACAGAGACAGAGAGAGGAGATAAGAGAGAGAGACAGAGAGAGATAGAGAGACATCAGCATTCAGCTGCTTTATAAATCTATTGATGGTATTTTATCACTTCCTGACATTCCTCTATAAAAGCCACTCAGCTACGTTTACAAATTATAAAATTAGTTTTATGTCTAGGACCTAGCTAATGGCCCAGCTAAATCTCAGAGGAAGAGAGGGGCATGATAGAAGGTGACATCTTATTTGTAAGACAGCCTGTTTGGAGCAGGGGACAAATGGCTCATTGTCCAATGCCCACTATCCACCCCTACCCTGCCTCCCTCCAGCCACCAGATTTAAAATTCATACTTCATCCAACCAGGTCCAACCTTCAGGCCCCAGACTGGCCAGTTTGTTTCCCAAGAGAAAGAATATGAGGCTTCTGGTGGGAGTGGCATTTTTCCTCAGAATTCACAGCTCGTGATCTGTTATTAGCTGGCTTTTGGCCTTTCAATTCCTTGGTGTCTCCTGACTAACTAACTACCCTTCCAGCCTTCAGACAGTCCACCTTGCCTTATACCTCAGGGTCTTTTTTCCTGGCCCTTGTCTACCTGCCTGGATCCTAACCTCAGCTGTGGCAGCTTCCCTCCCAGCTCCCAGGGACCTCCCTGGATCCTGCCCACTGCCGTGCTCATCCCCATTCTATGATCTGCTCTGCCGATCTCATTACTGACAGCAGTAAAATATAAGCTCTTTGAGGACAGGCTAAGTTTCATTTTTAATTTCACAAGTCCTATAAGGCCATAAAACAGAAGACAGAGAGCAGACCGTGCAGTCAGGAAGAATTGCTTTGAATCATATGAAGCAGGAAATTCTCTAAGACTCTAAGTCACAGATAGGGCACCTCATAGCATCTTTGGAATGAGTTTCTATACCCCATATTCCTTACACAGGGAAATCACAGGTCTAGACGTAGTTCACTTTTTCTAATTCAGCTGAATTGAATTGAATTGAATTGCATCTGTGGGCAGCTAAGCTCCAGGCCTCTGAGAGCCATCACAAACTGAATCTCCCATAATGGCCAGGTCCACAGTGACTTCTTAGCTCATAGATAGGGCCATAGTGCCTATAAATAGGAGAAAGCAAACAAAAGCCTTGGAACTTTAAAAAGAGCAACAGGGAGAAGGAGGGTGGAGGTAGCAAAAGGCAGATTTAGTGCCTCAACAGGAGGTAGAAGGCAAGCAGGAATTTAATAGGGAAGAAATGAATAATTTGAGACCAGAAACGTTTTTCAGGGTTTCCTTTTTTATCACTTGTAGAGTAGGTATACCAGGGAACCAGTTGGAGGTGGGGAAGAAGGAGAATAATCATTTCAAATTATTATTTTTACATGTAATAACAATCATCCCTCATGTTTGAATAATGCCTTTAACTTTGCCAACACACTTTCATGGCTAAATCTCATTCTGTCTCCCACAGCACCCCCACTGGTAGTAGTCAAGTGGGGTTATCCCCATTTCCCAGATGAAGAGACTGAGAGCCAGTCATGTTAAGCAGAAACATAGTAAGTGTTAGAAGAATACTTGGGGAATAGTGGGGAAAGTCCCAAACTGGGAGTGAGAAGACTCAAGTCCAGATCCTCAATCATCCATCGACTAGGCAGGTCACTGCTCTGACTTGTTCTTGTCTCTCTAAAAAGGAGTCCCTGTTGTATCTACTTTCCAAGGTGGTTGTGAGGAAAAGGCTTTATGTACCATCAATCACAGTGGGAAATAAACAGTGATTACGACGATGAGGAGGAGGAGGAGGAGGAGGGTGGAATTGTGATAACTGCCCTTCCTAGAGCGTTTAAAAGACTCACAAAACACTTTACATACATGGCTTCATTTAAGCCTCACAAAATCCTCGGACTGCCAAGGGCTACAGGCACGATTATCACTTTAAAAATAAGGAAACTCCAGTGCCTTGTCCAGGGTCCCACAGATGCACCAGGACATATGAGAAGGAATGCTGGACGGAAGATAAAAGATCTGGGCGTCAGTTGCTGCTAATTTTCTTTGTGATACTGAGTAAGTCACTTACCTTCTCTGGGCCTCCGTTTCTACCTTTGTACAAAATTAAAAGGATGAATTTGATGGTTTATCAGATCCCTTCCAAATCCAAAAATTCATGATTCTATGAGAGCAGTTTTCTCTTCCCAACCAATAAGTTCTCTCTCTACCCAATCCTTCCCTCTCAGTCTTATTCCTCTGACATCACTCTTCCAGGACTCTGAGGAAGGAAGAAAACATTTACTGAGTGTCTGCTACCTGCCAGGTAGGGTTTGCAATACTTTGCCATTCTTATTTCATATTATCCTCACAACCATCCTGGGAGGTAAGTGCTGTTGCTATATTCATTTTACAGATGAGAGAACTGAGGTAGAAAGCAGGCAAGTGACACACAGGGTCTCTCTCTCTCTCTGTCTCTCTCTCTCTTTCTCTCTC
>JAQQSW010004775.1:0-14361 GCA_028646575.1 Pseudocheirus occidentalis | reverse complement strand
CAGAGCAGGGGAGGGGCTTTACAGTGGGATTGCTGTTTTAGGGTTGGGGCAGGGGCAAGACAGGGAGAAAATTTGTAATTCAAAAATGTAATGAAAATGAATGATGTAAGCAAGAAAACAAATAAAAAATATTTTAAAAAAAGAATTAAAGGTATGGCAAAAACAAAAGTTATCAATAAAAATTAATTTTTAAAAACACAAGTCTTGATTTTCCCAGGCTCCCAGTCCTGTCTCCAAAACAAATCAAATTTCTCTGCTTTTCATAATGTTTACTTCCTAGAATACAAATTGTTGTAAACAATGTCCTCTGGGTTCATCCTAAATGCATCAATAATCGGGATGCTTAGCATTGCCTCTTATAGGGCACCTCCTCTCGTCTTTCATCATGCAAATTTTCCTTTTCAATTGTATTTCCACATCCTCTTTCCTCATAGAAGCTTTACAGATTTCCTTTTTTTCTCTTTATATCATAGGATCATAGATTTGTCTTCCTTCCTCATAGGAAAACTAAATAAACCATTTTTCTTTGTTTTTCCCTCTTTCTCTTCTTTTGCTATTCTCTTCCATATCTTTCACCTGATCCCAATTCTTGAGTTTCTATATGTCTTTCCTCTTTTCTGCACTGCCCCTTCATATCTGATTGCTGACAGTCATCATTATGTATCCAGCTTATGCCAAGGGAACAAATCTGTGTTCAGGGTATCCAAATTCTTACAGCTCTGAGGCTCTTCCTGCTGCTCCATTAGCAAGGTGCTGTCTTCTTTCAAGGTTCTGTCCATTTCTTCATCTGTAAGGTGGGGTTTGATCAGCTGGCTTCTGATGTCCCTTCCTTTTCTAAGTCTATGATTTTATTATGCCCTTTTTTAACTAATGAAAATTATATGGGTCAAATGACTTGATCAAGGTCAATCAACTAGTTAATGACTGAGTTACAAATAGAATCCAGTGTTCTTTGACTGGCAGTCCACTGATCATTCCGTTCTACCAAGCTCCACCCAAATCTCCTTTGATTCTTAAAACTGTACTTTGCTGCAGAAATGTCTTTGGCACTGAAAGGGCTATTTTAGCTTGTCCAGAGGGAATTGGGGAGAAGCCACATGACTCTCTCTCTCTTTGACTTAGTAATTTGAAGATACCAACTTGGCATGTCTAGTGGCCAAGTTTCTTTTGTGTAGAGCAACTCTCTCCCTTACAAAAGCTTTTGCAATTTAAAAAATCAGACACTATTCCAGCTCTTTATTTCCCTTTTCTCCCATGTCTCATGTTACTTAAATGAGGGGGCTCTATGCTGATTGAACCTTCTATGTTCAGCTGTTTCAACTGACAGCTTGTCTTTCTTCCCATGCTATGAGAGGGCTTTCAGAAGTTTGGACTCAGGGCCTTTTCCCTGGCTCTATGGGAGACAATGCTTCTGTTCAGGTAGACACCCAAGGTATAGGATTGCTCTGTGTTTGACCTCAGAGAGCTCAGTATCAGAGATTTGTGCATCTCTATCCCTCTACAAACTTCTCTCATTGTGTACTCTATACAAGCTGAAAAGGAGCTGTGTGATCTCTTCTCAAAAGGGGGGGGGGGTGCAACATATCCTTTCTTCCTGGGAAGTGAGAAAAAAAGAAAGCAAATGAAGGAGGAAGTGGGCAGCAGCAGCAGAGTCACCTTCTACAGACTAAGATTTTTATTCCTCTCCAAAACAACTGAGAAATATCTTTTTATTCCATTCATTGGGAGAGTCTCCTTTATTGGGATTCAGAGATGACACTGGAAACTCTGAGGCTTTGCACACAGAGCCCAATCTCTGGTACACTCTACAAGCATGAAGAGCCAAGTTTTGAGCATGGGCCCTGGAAAAGACTGTTTGTTTTTCAGTGCCTGCCCTGAGTAAATTTCAAAGTGCCTTATCACTAGCTTGACCCCAGGGTGTATTTTTTGACCAGAACAATTCTTGAAAATAATGTCCTACTAAGTCAAAGGGGTGCTGTGACTTATTTCAGTTGCAGGTATTTGCTGAAATAATAATAGCTCATATACATATGATACTTTAAAGTTTATAAATGCTTTACATACTTTATCTGGTATGATCCTCAAAACAATGGTGTAAGGTTGGTGCCAATATTACTGGTGCCTGTATTATTCCCATTTTAAAGATGGGGAAATTAAGGCTGAAAGATGTTGAGGGATTTACTCAAGATCACAGATGTAGTAAATGTTGAAGGCAGGATTCAGACTCAGGTCTTCTTGACTCCATGTCCAGTACTCTAAGCACATCACACTATTCTAATCTCAGGATCACAGGATAAGAAGTCACATAGGATACTCCATACCTAAAAAAAAGGTATTAAGATACATTTCCTTTAGGGCTCCAACCTATTTCTCTAGGCTCATAACACATTACTATCTCTTATGTACTTTATAGTCCAGAAAAATTGGCCAACTTGCTGTTCCCTATATGTGAATCTTCATCTCCCATCTCCATGTCTTTGCATGGCTTTGCATACTTAGACTGTTCTTCCTCACTTGTACCTTTTACAATGGCTAGTTCTCTTCAAGGTTCAACTCCATTACCCCTGATGCAAGAGACCTTTCCTGTTTCACCTCCTAAATGTTTCCTTTGAACTTGTCTGGTATTTACTTTGTGTATATTTTGCACTGGCTTATCTGTGTATATGTTGTGTCTCCCTCCCAACTCCACCTCCCCCCCCCCTTGCCCAGAAGAATATAAGATCTTTGAATATAGGGGACAGTTTCATTTTTGACTTTGTATCCCAAGCACCTCAGATAGTGACCTACATCTAATGTTTTCTTAAAATTAATTTTAAACTCAAATACAAATGAAAAAAGAAAAAAATAATATTTCCACATACATAGCACTGCACAAGAGGATTCAATATAAAACAATAAATTTTCATTTGACAAAATCCTATATGTTGTTTTCAAAGCAACCCAGCTTTTCTGTGCTTCCTTCGAGGATTTCTTTCTCTCTGCTGTGCACTTTTTATTTTATTTTTTTCTTCCCTCCCTCATGTATTCTTAATGAATGGTTATTGAATAGAACTAAAACAAAATCCTCTCTATCATACCTGAACGGCATTCAGTCAGCCTTTGCTTGAGATCACCATTGTGGTTTAACCCACTACCCCAGAGGTTGCCCCATTCCACTTTTAGACAATATTCACAATAAGATGGGTTTTTTCCCCTTACTTTGAGTCTGTCTGACTCTCTCTCCCTCCCACCTTAATTTCCAGCCATTTCCAATTAGTTCTGACCATAAAGATTAAGCAAAATTAGGCTAAATCCTCTTTTCAAGGCTACTGTTCAAATACATGAAGATAGTTAGCATGTTCTATTCCAGGTTGAACACCCCCGGTTCCTTCAAGCGACCCATACATCTCTTTGACTCATGATCTTGCCACATCTCATTTTCTGAACTTTTTCTGATCTTCAACAGCTGCCTTTTAACCTTGAAGAAAGCCCCACTCTCAAGTCCTCTTCTCTTTTACTATTTCAAGAAGGGTTTCAACCATATTTCACCTCCCTCATTTACTGAGTCATTCCACAAAGTTTTCCTTTTCCTCACTAGTCACCTTTCCCCAGAGTGAATATCTTCAATCCCATCTGCTTTCCAAAGCCCCTTGATGTGTTTTCACATCCATCAGAATGTAAATACTTTGAGGATAGGCTCTCTCTGTGTTTGTATTTGTGTAACAAGACCCTAGCACAGTACTTGGCACACAGGGAGTGTTTAATAAATGTTAGAGGTCCTTCATAGTCTGGTTTGGATTTCTCTGATTTTTTTCTAGATTTTCATTTTTGTTCCTAAAATATTGTACAATGAACCAAAGAAATGTCCCCATATTTGGTCTTACCAGAACAGATTATGGGAATAATAGCTTATTCATTCCTTCATTTAACAAACATTCATTAAGAGCCTACTTTCTACCCAGATGTATGCTAAGCACTGCTGCACTACAAAGACAAAAACAAAGCCTTCCAAGCCCTCAAGGGATTCATAGTCTATTGGAGGAAAGTAGCATATACACAGATAAGTAAAGAAATAAGTTACAAAGTAACTTTGTGCAAAGTTAATGCAAAATGATTTCTTGGCAGTGAGGAAATCCCCCTAACAGGTAGGGGAAATCAGGATAGGATTCAGATAGGTATTTGAACTTGAGCTGAGCTTTGAAGGAAATTAAGGATTACACTATAAGGGCTGAAGGGGAGGAGGGAGAGCATTCTAAACAATGGGGACCACCTATGCAATGGCACAGAGATAGAGATGGAATGTCATGTACATGAAAACTGGCCAAATTTTCTAGAACATAGAATGCATGAAGAGAATGAACAATGAACAACAAAGCTAAATTGCGAGACAAGAACCAGTTCATCAAGGGCTATAAATGCTAAAGAGAGTTTATATTTCATCCTAGAGCAAAGAGGAAGCCACTGGAACTTTTTGGGCAGGAGATGGACATGTACAGAATTTTGTTTTAGGAATATCAGTTTGGCAGCTGAATAGAGGGTGGATTGAAGAGGGCTGGATGCAGGAAGTACAGTTAGGAAACTACTGTCATAGTCCAAGAAGGAAGGGACGGAGACTATAGTGATAGCTGAAGAAATGGGGAAAAGGGGATGGGTGTGAGAGATATGGAGGTAGAATCAATTCAGCAACCAAATGAATATAAGCAAGTTCTGGGTTTGAGAGAGTAGGCAGAGTAGATAATCTGAAGTTGTGAACTTGGGGGACGCCAAAGATTGTGAAGCTTTACTAGAAACATGGATATTATTAAAAATTATATATATATATTTACAAATTACATATAAAGACAATTTAATATGCATTTTTCAAAAGCTGAGTTCCAAATTTTCTCCCTTCCTCTCTCTACTCTCCCCTCCCAAAGATGGTAAGCAATTTGATAGAGGTTATTTATATATGTGTGATCATGCAAAACATATTTCCATATTAGTCATATTGTGAAAGAAGACACAGACCAAAAAGGAAAAAATATGAAAAATAGAAAGTGAAAAATAGTACGCTTTGATCTGCATTCAGACTCCATCAGTTCTTTCTCTGGATGTGGATATCATTTTTTCATCATGAGTCCTTTGTATTATATTGCTGAGGATATCTAAGTCATTCACAATTGATCGTTGTATAATATTATTGCTATGGTGTACAATGTTCTGGTTCTGCTCACTTCACTCTGCATCAGTTCATGTGAATCTCTCCAGGTTTTTTTCTGACATCAATCCGCTCATCATTTCCTGTGGAACAATGGTATTCCATTACACTCTTTCTACAACTTATTCAGTCATTCCCTGATTGATGGGCATCCTTTTGATTTCCAATTCTTTGTTACCACTAAAAGAGCTACTATAAATATTTTTGTACAAATAGGTGTTTTTCCTTTTTTGAAAAATCTCTTTGGGATACAGACCTAGTAGTGTAGTGGTTCTCAACCTTCCTAATGCTGTTACCCTTTAATATAGTTCCTAATGTTGTGGTGACCCCCAACCATAAAATTATTTTCTTTGCTACTTCACAACTGTAATTTTGCCACTTTTATGAATCTATCTGGATGTATCTGGATGCAGGATGTATTTTCATTGTTACAAATTGAACATAACCCACAGGTTGAGAACAGCTGTAGTAGTGGTATTGCTGGATCAAAGAATATGCACAGTTTGATTGCCCTTTTGGTATAGTTCCAAATTCCATTCCAGAATGGTTGGATCAGTTCACAACTCCACCAACAGTGTATTAGTGTACTAATTTTCCCACAAAGTCCTCCAACATTTATCACATTCCTTTTCTATCATACTAGTCAATCTGATAAGTACAAGGTGCTATCTCAGAGTTGTTTTAATTTGTATTTTTCTAATGAATAGTGATTTAGAGCACTTAAAAAATACTTTGATTTCTTTATCTGGAAGCTTCCTGTTCTTACCCTTGGACCATATATCAACTGGGAAATGACTTGTATTCTGTTTAAAATTAATTTATTTTAAAATTAAATACTAAAACTTAAATACAAAATAAGAAAAGAAAAAGCATTCTCATGTGCAGAGCAGAATGTAAGAGAATTCAAAATATACTATAATCAATTTCCTTTCCAAGAAATCCTATGTAATAAATGCTATGCATTATATTCAGAGCTGCTTTGTAAGTTTTTGCTTCCTTGTAAGTGTTCTTTTGTTCTCTGCTGTACACTTTTTACCTTGTTTTTTCTCCCTTTCTCTTCCCTCCCCCCCCCCCCCGTAAGAAGGCTACAATTAAGCACGGAGATGCGTGTATGTATGTACGCACACATACACAGACATACAAATACATATGCACATACATATGCTTTGACATGTATACTTTATTAGTGTAGATTACTATACTAAACTCCTGTCTCTTGTGTACCTAATCTGTTCCACTGATCCACTATTCTGTTTCTTAGCCAGTACCAGATTATTTTAATGATTATTGCTTCTTAATACAGTTTGAGATTTGGTATGGCTAGGCCAGACACAAGGATAATAGAAAGAAAAAAGAAGTAGATTTGGGGAAAAACAATGGCATTTTAGATATCTTGTGTGTGATACATATATTGTGTATGCATACGTATACGCATACACATGTCTATGTCTATGTCTATGTCTGTCTATGTCTATGTCTATGTCTATATACACACCTGATCACTTATATGCATATTGCATGACTAGCACACATGCAATAACTTTCCATCAGTTATGGAACTGATACGATCATAAGAGAGAAAGAAGATAATGGAAGAATAGAAAAGGACCCATAAGGTAGACCTATGACACACTCACATATATGGGGTTTGTAGTCATGGATGATGATGCAGCAAAGGAAACTGAGAATAAATTTCCAGATGGGTAGGAAGTATGCCAGGAGAGATCAATGTCAAAATACAGGAAGGAGTGAGTGTCCAAGAGGAGAAGTTTCTCATTGGTGTCAAATGTTATAGTGAGTTCAAGAAAAAAAAGAGGACTGAAAAAAGGATTTAGCAATTAAGAAATCACTGATAATCTTTTAGAGAGCATTTTCAATTGATTGATGAGTCTGAGAGCTAAACTGAAGCAGGCTGAGAAGTGAAATAGAAGTGGACACACAGTGTTTCCTATGAGCTTTTCTGTGAAACATAGGAGATAAGGAAGATAGCTTGAGGGATAGCAGAATCTAGTAAGGTTTTGGTTTTTGTTTTTAAAGAATAGGGAGATCTCACAGTGCTTGTAGTTGGGTTGGAAGGAGTAGGTCGAGAAAATAAATAAAAAACATAGAGAGGGAATGATTGCAAGATCAGTGTACCACAGGAAAAAAGATGGAATGGGATCAAGGGTACAAATAGAGGGGTTGGCTTTGGCTACCTTTTCATTAGAGACTAGAACAAAGGAGGGCAGAATGAGTGATGTGAAGTTGCTTTGAGAACATGAGAGAAGAGGGAGTTTATGGCAGATGGTCTTAGTGTTCTCAGTCAGGCATCAGGTAATATCTTCTTATGGGGGGACGGGGAAGAGAGGAATGTGGGAAGCTTAAGGAAAGAAGAAACAGTTTGCAACTCTTTGTGGAGAGTGCAACAGAGAGTCAGTTTGGAAAGAGTAAGATTAGGCCCAGTTGACATTAGATATCATAAACTTGTAGTGAAACCAGTTAACATGACCGTGTACCTTTCTCCAACACTCCTGTACACTGTGTCTTAACTAAATTTAACCAAGATTGCATCAGGTTTTTTTTTTACCACTGTTGTGTAAATGTACTCACATTGAGCTTTTCAGATAACGTTCTACCTACTTATGCCTCCTCTAGGTCATATAAGAATAATAGTTCTTTAAAAAAATAAGTTAGTTTAGTTTGGCATGACATGTTCTCAATGAAGCCATACTGTGCTCACTGCTTCCTTTTTCCAGATATTCACTGACCATCTCTTTAGTAATGCATTCTAGAATTTTGCCAGGAATTAAACTAAACCATTACAGAAAGCAAATACTTTCTCTTCCCTTCCTTGAAAACTAGGATGACATTTACCTTTCTGCAACGTCAGAGTTCTTTTCCTAGGCTCCACAATCTTCTCAGATTTATGGACAGGGGCTAAACAATTAAATCCTCCAGTTCTTTTAGTAGTCTGTGATGTAGTCCATCTGCATCTGATACCTTGAACTTATCAAGGACAGCTAGTTACTTTCTTACTTATGTCTTACTTACTCACTTATTTTCAGTTCCCCATTATCCATCTTTATTCTTTCTAGGCCAAAGATTCTTCTCTTTGGCAGAGAAAATGAAAGCAGAACAGGAGATGGGTAGGTTTGTCCATTCTCCATCATCCCTGATGTAATCAAATCAGATAATATTTGTACAAGGCTTAGTACAGTGCCTGGCACATGAGAGGTGCTTATTAAATGCTGATTCTCCATTTCTCTCTTTCTTTTATTCTGTTTTCTTCAACACATCTAAAAGTGATCCTTTTGTTACCCTTAACTTTCCTTACCAGCGTCATCCCATTCTGGGTTTTAATGTTCTACAACACTACTGCTTTATGACCTTGCCATTTTTTGGTGTCCATACTCTGTTCAGGGTGGGAAACCTGTGACCCTGAGGCCACATATGGCCTTCTAGGTCCTTGGGTGCAGCCTTTTGACTGAGTCCACGTTTTACAGAACAAATCCTTTTATTGAGGGGATTTGTTCTGTGAAGTTTGATTTCTGTCACATACTTGAGGACCTAAGGGGTCACATGTGGCCTTGAGGTCACAAGTTCCCCACTCTACATTTATAACTTACTCTTACTTCTATCATTGGTACATAGGAATAGGACAGAGGGACTGAACCTGTGATTTCATTCATATATAAAACTACTGGATGAGTAACCTTCCTCTACCACTGAATGTGTGACAACTTAACTACAATTTGTTATTTGAGAAGGTAAGGATAACATATACTTTCACTTATACCTTCAAAAATCTACACAAAATGCACAAAGTATTGGTAAATAGTATGGTGAGATAAAGATTTTAAGGCACAAATGGCAAATTTTACTCCACAATTGTCACTGAAACTTGATGGCTTGAGATCCATGGATGAAATGTAACTCTCAAAGAGTCTACCTTATCTTAAAGCTGAGGTTCTCAACCTGTGGGTCATGACCCCTTTGGGGGTTGAACGACCCTCTCACAGGGGTCACAGGGGTCACCTAAGACCATAGGAAAACATATATTTCTGATGGTCTTGGGAACTGAGACCACTCCTCTATCTGTCTGCAAGGGGGTCTGCCTGCATGCAGATATGCCCACATATGAGTATTAAAGGGTCACACCATTAGGAAGGTTGAGAACTACTGCTCTATACTGAGCCTTTTCTCTCTATACCAAGTGTTCCTAACCTAGGATCCATGAACTTGGTTTTGTTTTATATGTATTTTGATAACTACATTTCAACATTATTAGGAAGGTTGAGAACCACTGCCTTAAAGGAACAGAACAGATAAAAAGAGCAGAGATTCAGAATAGTAAAAGATATACTTGCGTGAGAAAATCCAAGAATAAATGGAGAAGTTTGAGCCTGATAGAGAATATTTAGGTAAAGATATTGTCAGAAGTGATATTTTAATCAGAACAGAAAGAGGAAATGAAGAAGGAATTAGGAAAGTCATCCCAAGCCTGGCTCAGCAGGAAGATAGAGCAGTGATGGGTTATTTAATTTACCTGGAGACTTGCTAGAGCTCTCTTTATGCCCAAAGAAGAATAACTAACAATCTCCCAACTTGACCTAATAATAACTTCATCCTTTGAAAGGTAGAGAGACTATTCTTCTGGAGGACCAGTTTGCTGGTGTGAAAATGAAGAGAACACCATGGCATAAAGAAAGACTCCATTAGATCTGTTGCAGTGAAAAGGAAAGTTGGACATTGTCTGACAAACACCTTAGACTTTAAGAAAGCAGATTTTAGGAGGTTCAGAAAAAGGATAAATTGGACATAGTGACAAAAAGTTCTAAGGTGAAACTCTCAAGAATGAAATTCTGAGGACGCAAAGGAAGGTAATTCCAATGATGAGAAAATGAAATGAGCTGACTCAGGTGACCAATGTAAATGCATGAGTCTCCTTCTTTGTGACTCATCAGTGAACTTAGATTTAAAAAAATCTATATACAGAAGGAAAGGTAGAGTGACATACATATGAGATAAAAGACAAAAAGATAAAAACGGGGTAATATTTTCTCCCCTTTACTGATATTCTTGTAGTTTCTTTCTCATTTCTAATTGTTATTGAAAGCATTTCTAGTACTATGACAAATAATAGTGGGTAGAGGAGGCACATTTGCTTTACCTCTGCGTTGGTTGGAAAAGTTTCTAATTTTTCCCATTGCAAATATCTCTTACTTTTTGTTTTAGATATATGCTTTTTATATTAGCAATTAACTTTTTGCCTTATGATTTTAGGTACATTAGCCAAAAAACAAACAAAAAAAAACAACTATCAATCTATCTGTCTATCTATCTGTCTGTCTGTCTCTCTGTCTGTCTATCTATCTATCCATCCATCCAGACTCTTTTTGGGGGGCTAGTATTTTGTATAATTTTTTATTTAAATATTAATTTAGTGACAGATACATGGTTCATTTTCTTTATTTTATTGCTCTCCAATTTAGATATTAGAATCATATTTATTCCTTAAAGGAGTTAGAGTATTTTCTGTCTCAATTGTTGAGACTCAATTTATGTAGTTTAGGTATTAAATGGTTTTAAAGCATTTTATATAATTCATCTGTGAAGCCATTTGGATCAGGATATTTTTCTTTGCTAGTTTTTTTAAACAAATTGTTAAATTATGCTTTCATAGACTGATTCCAGGAAATATAACGGTCCCAGCCCTTACTGTATATATTCCATCTTTGGATAGACACATGTAATTCTTATAAGTCATAATTCATAAATCCAATCCCATTCTCTAACACCTTAACCTGGTTTTTACACATTTCTGTTCAAAAGTTCTCCTCTTTTAGGGGTAGCGGTGAGGAAAACACTTTTGTCCTTAAGGACTTCACTTTCCTTTCCAAGACTGTGTAAACCTAAAAAATAGTTCTAGATTCCTTCTGGTGATATCACTGGTACTCATATTAATCCCAGAAGTAGGCAGTAATCATTACTTTTGACAAGTCCTTGTCACATAAGCCTTCATCAACTCAGAGCTACTGCAAAACCCTCCCTGCTTCAAAAGCTCTCCCTGCTTCAATTCTAAAACTATCCCAATCTATCTTTTACCTAGTCACTGAAATACTTCTCCTAAAGTACAGAGCTGACCATGTCATTCAATACATTTTAGCTGTATCTTTTAGGAGAAAAAAAAATAAACTCCTCTGTCCAGCATTTAAAGCCTATTTCAATCTTTCCTCTTTCCACCTTTCCAGTTTTCTTATTCATTACTCCTTTGTATATTTTCTCTCTATTGCAGGCCTGCTTGTGCTTCCTCACTTATAAACCTCCCTCTCATCTCTGTGGGCAGGTAAGTGGTGCATTGGATAAAAGACTCTTCTTCCTGAGTTCAAATCTAGCCTCAGATACTAGCTGTGCGACCCTGGGCAAGTCACTTAACCCTGTTTGCATCAGTTTCTTCATCTGTAAAATGAATCAGGGAAGGGAATGACAAACCATTGCAGTCTCTTTGCTGAGAACCCCAAATGGGCTTGCAAAGAATTGGACACTACTGGAAAAATGACTCATCAAACTCATCTCTACGACTTTGCATTGGCTGTCCCCCATGCTTGAAATGCAATCCCACCTCACTGTCACCTGCTATAGTCCCTGATTTCTTTAAAAATTCAGCTTTAGTGTCACCTTATACATGAAGTCTTTTCTGATCCATCTGGCTCCTAGTGCCTTTCCTCTTAAAACTACCCTCTTTTCATTTTCTATATGTTATGTACATGCTTAACTATTTACATACTGTTTCCCTGTATAGGCTCCTGGGGGACAGGGACTTCTTCACTTTTACCTTTATATCATAGTGCCTAATAGTACCTGGAACATAGTAAGTGTTTAAAAACCGCTTGCTTATTAATTGATTGATTAATGTCCCAGGAAGATAGAAGGCCTGAAGGCCTCTGTACTGTTGTCAAGAGAGTAGTGTTTTTGGTTACCAGGGAGTTAACTACCAATGACCACTACTTGTCTCTTCTTCCTCTGACTCTCACTGGATGGTGTCTCTCTTGATGCCTCCTACAGTTTCATTTCTTCTTTCTTTGGAGGAAAAACAGTTGCTTTCATCGAGGAACTAAAGGAGCCTGGGGGATATACTGGGATATTTATGTATATGTATATGTTTGTTTGTGTGTATGTGTGTGTGTGTATCTCCATATGAACTTGAAAATTACATCAAAGTGCTGACCAGCTCTGCTTTGTCTTTACTAGAGATGGAATAAGAAGAGAAGGACTGGGAATTCTGTACAAATAGTGGGTCTCAGAATTCAAGGAAAGAAAGTTAACTGTGGGATGTGCTATGGAGGAATCTAGAATCTGCTAAAGGGTCAAAATGATCTTTTCCAGTACATTGGCAGGACCCTCAACATCCCAGGGGCACTCATACAGGGGAAGGATATGCATATACACATACATATACATATACATATACATATACATATACATATACATATACATATACATACACATACACATACATACACACACATATATATGTATGTATATTTGTTAAGGATATATAAGTATAATACTTTGCTTTGGGGAAAAAAGTTCCAAATTCAAGGTGTTTGAGCTGATGCCTGGTGTACAGCACTTACAGGAAGGTGTTTGTTGGATACTGATTGACTAATTTATCCCCTAATCTGGGAATTTAATTTAACATAATGTCAGTGCAGCCATTCTCTGGGTCTAGGACAATTACTGATGACAGCCCATTTCTGGTGCTAATGGAACAAATAATGATTCTGTAAATTTTTAGAGCAGATGGACAGTTATTTCTGGTTGTATAAAGTGGATGCTTAAGAGTGAAATCATTTTGTCTTAACTGGGTGAATTTTGCACATGACATAATGAAACTCAGTCCTGCAGAGGACAGTAGTTAGCTTGTCATTGACTAGGTGGTTTAGCACGGCACCAAATTATGATTTCTTTTGGTTTTGCTCCATGATAAATGTCATATCAATCAAAGTGATGCCTGGGGATTTCATGAATGGTTAGGGGGAATTACTGAAGCAGGAAAGCTTCAAGAAAAGATGGACATGGTCAAGGTTGTTTCCCCTTCTTGCCTCTTCTCTCTCGCCTATCCATGGATAATCCTCCCCCCCACTATTCTTCACCCTCATCAGCTGTATAAACAGAACTGCATTGAATTCCATCACCTCAGGACCTTTTCTTGTTGATTTCTAAGGTGATAATCTGACAGACTAACTCATGTTAGTTTAATAGGGGAGTAGATTAACTTCTCATATTCTTTTTATCTTCTAAAGACAATATTCCCATCTTGGTGCCTCTAAAGTGAAGATATCAGACGGTAAGAGGAGAGGATAGCTTTTTAGTTATTCATTGGAGGAAACAGTTTCAGAAAGGTCAGCAAGTGGGTTCCTCGGACCACACTTTATAGGTAGGAATTTACATTGCTTATCTATAAGACTGGGCATTTCATCAAAAATTTTGAGGAATAAACATTCGCAAAATAATGCATCTTTTCCCTTTTCCTGCAGACTGAATTCCCCAATTCTCAAATTAGTATTAGAGTTGTAAGTGACTGGGGGCGGAGCCAAGATGGCTGCGTAGAAGCAGCAAAGCACCACAGCTCCCACACAAACACGCTAAAAAACTCATAAAATGGGACACTAAACAGATTTTCAAGCTCCAAAACTCTCCACAAGACAGAAAGCACATCTGTTGCTACAGGCAGCGCAGCAGGCGGGGCTCTTCTCAGAAGTCTGGGACCCAGGCCTAAACCCAGCCGGCTCAGGCCCTGGGGCATCGGGCGGGGAACCACGTCTATAGGAGAGCAGATCAGCTGCACTGGAGGCAGAGTTACCACATTTATCAGGCCAGAAGACAAAAAGGCTAAGAGAAAGGTCAGTGAATTTTGCTAACTGGGGAGAAGAGCATGTCGGCCAAACTGCTCCCAGGGTAAGGAGCAGCAGGAGGCGGCTGTTGCAGGCTGAGAGCCTGAGAGCCACAGCAGCTTCCACTGGGCTGCTTCAGAGCCCTCGGCCTGCAGATAGCAGGGGGGCTGACATGATCCATCGAGGCCAAGGGCTCTTGTGTTGAACGGCCTGGATCTGGATTGGGGTCTTGAGTGGTGGTCCTGGGGTGTGCTTTCAGTGAGCCGAAGCTGGGGGGGAGCTGCAGCACCCCACTAAGGGCTCCGGCAG
>JAQQSW010004774.1:0-14361 GCA_028646575.1 Pseudocheirus occidentalis | reverse complement strand
CTCTAATTCTGAAGGAATTATTCTCTTCAGAATGCTTTTGAGATTCTTTTTCCATCTGGGAAATTCGACTTTTTAAGGCATTCTTCTCCTCATTGGCTTTATGGGCCTCTTTTGCCATTTGAGTTAATCTATTTTTTAAAGTGTTTTTTTCTTCAGTCAGGTTGTTCACTCTCTTTTCATGATTTTCTCTCATCGTTCTCATTTCTCTTTACAATTTTTTCTCCACTTCTCTTATTTGATTTTCAAAGTCCTTTTTCAGTTGATGTATAGCCTCTAGACATTCTTCAATTGTCTTCGAAGCATTTGGTGTGGGAGTTCTGAGTTCTGGGCTATCTTCCTCCCGTTCCATGCTTTGACCCTTTTTGTCCACAAAAAAGGATTCTAAAGTTTTATAGCTGTTTTTATTTTGCTTCCTTTTCCTCATACTCTCCAGTCAATTAATTGGCTGGTTTTTTAGCTCTGTGAAACTTTGCTTCTAAGGGGAAAAGCTCTGTTCCAAATTTCTGGGGTTTTCCCAACTGCCGGAGCTATTAGGGGGGTGTTTCAAGTCCCCCCAGCTTTGGCTTGCTGAAAGTGCACACCAGGACCACCACCCAAGAAAATGATCCAGATCCAGGCCACTCAACACAAGACCACTTGGCCCTGATCAATCGATTCAGCCCTCCTGCTCAGTCTGCAGACCAGTGGCTCTGAAGCAGCCTAGTGGGGGCCGCTGGACGATCCAGCAGTTCCCTTCCCCCACTGCTTCCTTGCCCTGGAGGAAGATTGGCTGAACTGCTTTACCACCCTCAAATTAATTTTCAAAGCTTCATTTTCACTAGCTTTCTCTGACAGAAGCTCCCCTAAGGCAGGTGCTTTAGATATTCTTTGAAGTAGACTCAAGCTTGGGAGGCTCCGCTCCTCGTGGCCACCCTGGGGCCTTGCCTGTTTGCGGCTGCAGTTTTGGGCTCTGAGGTCTCTGCTCCGCTGCGTGCGAGCTGCCCCTCTCCCGTACCCATTCCCTACACCTTGGCAGATGTGGAGGTGCTGGAGGCTGTATAACCTCTGCAGACTGGCTGCGGGGCTCGGCTCTGCTCAGCCCAGCTCCTTCCCACAGTCCCAGGCCTGGCTGCAGTCTCAGTTTCAGGCTGTTCCAGTCTCCGCTACAGCGGCCGCACTGAGCCCCTGCTGCCGACCTGCCTTCAGGGAGAGGTGTGTTCTCCGTATTTTTGTGAGTCTGAGACTCCTAGACTTTCCTAGACTTTATCTGGGCCCATATTTTATGGGTGTTTAGGGTGGCAGTGTGGGAGCTGCAGGACCTTGCTGCTTCTTCGCCGCCATCTTGGCTCCGTCCCCCTGAGAATTTCTTGAAGGATGCTTTCCAAGTTCTCTTTCTGGTTATGGGTTTCAGGTAGACCAATAACTTTCAGACTGTCTTTCCTGGATCTATTTTCCAGGTCAGTGGTTTTTTTCAAGGAGATATTTCACCCTGCATTCTATTTTTTCATTTCTTTGTAACTGTTTAATAGTATCTTGGTTTCTCATAAAGTCATTAGCTTCCACTTGCTCCACTCTAATTCTGAAGGAGTTATTCTCTTCAGAATGCTTTTGAGATTCTCTTTCCATCTGGGAAATTCGACTTTTTAAGGCATTCTTCTACTCATTGCCTTTCTGGGCCTCTTTTGCCATTTGAGTTAATCTATTCTTTAATCTGTTTTCTTCAGTCAGGTTGTTGACTTTCTTTTCATGGTTTTCTTGCATCATTCTCATTTCTCTTTCCAATTTTTCTTCCACTTCTCTTATTTGGTTTTCAAAGTCCTTTTTCAGTTGATGTATAGCTTCTAGGCATTCTTCAAGTGTCTTGGAAGCCTTTGGTGTGGGAGTTGGGACTGTGTTGTCTTCCTTCGGTTCCATGCTTTGATTCTTTTTGTCCACAAAAAGAATTCTAGAGTTTTATTGCTGTTCTTATTTTGCTTCCTTTTCCTCATGTTGGCCAGTCAGTTAATTGGATGGTTGTTTATTTCTTTAGCTCTGTGCAACTCTGCTTCCTGAGGGGAAAGCTCTGTTCCAAATCACTGGGGTTTCCCAGCTGCTGGAGCTATTTGGGGGGTGTTGCAAGTTCCCCCAGGTTTGGCTTATGGAAAGCGTACCCCAGGACCACCACCCAAGACCACTATCTGGATCCAGGCCATTCAATGCAAGAGCACTTGGCCCCGATCAATTGATTTAGCCCCCTTAGGAGTCTGCAGGCCAGGGGCTCTGAAGCAGCCTAATGTGGACCACCACAGGTCACAGCAGTTCCCCTCCCCCACTGCTTCCTTGCCCCGGGGGTAGACTGGCTGAACTGCTTTTCTCCCCCAAATTAATTTTCAAAGATTCACTTTCACCTTCACTGACTGTCTAATCCTGGTTTGCATGTGTGAAGATTCCCTCAGGTGCAATATATCTCCTCTGAAGTAGACTTAAGCTGAGGCTTGGGAGGCTCAGCTCCTCCTGGTCGCCCTGGGGCCTGGTCTGGCCAAGGTTGTGGTTTTGGGCTGGGCTGGTCTCTGCTCAGTTCGAGCTGCCCCTCTCTTGTCCCCTTTCCTCACACCTTGCCAGATGTGGAGGTGCTGGAGGCTGTAGATTTTCTCTGCTGCAGACTGGCTGCTGCACATCTCGGCTCAGCTCAGCTCATCTCCTTCCCACCGCCTCAGGCCTGGCCATGGTCTTGGCTTCAGGCTGGGCCAGCCTCCACTCCTGGGGGATGTGATGAGCCCCTGCTGCTGAGCTGCTTTCAGCAAGAGATGTGTTTTCTATATTTTTGTGAGTCTGAGAGTCCTGGACTCTCTCTGGGCTCATATTTTATGGGTGTTTAGGGTGGCGGTATGGGAGCTGCAAGACCTTGTTGCTTCTACGCCACCATCTTGGCTCCACCAACACTCGCCAGGAGTTTTCCCTTTAGAATCTCTTTTGGGAGGTTTTTTTTTACCCTCTGGTTCTAGAATATCAGGGCAGTTTTCCTTGAAAATTTCTTGAAAGATGATGTCTAGGTCCTTTTTTTATCATGGCTTTTGTGGTCGTATGATAATTTTAAAATTCTCTCTCCTGGATCCATTTTCCAGGTCAGTTTTTTCCAATGAGATATTTCACATTGTCTTCTATGTTTTCGTTCTTTTGGTTTTCTTTTATAATTTTTTGATTTCTCTTAAAGTCATCAGCTTCTACTTAATCCATTCCAATTTTTATGGAATTATTTCCTTCAGTAAGCTTTTGGATCTCCTTTTAAATTTGACTAATTCTTTTGTTAAGGCACTCTTGTCCTCATTGACTTTTTGGACCTCTTTTGTCATTTTAAACTGGGGCTGTTTAACAGAAAGTAGCCTAGCATACCCTGGCTGGTTGGCAGCACAGGTTCTTTGATCTGCTTTTCTAAAGTAAAGCAACTCAAAACAGGGTTAACCATCTTACTTTAATCAAACATATAGAGAGATATAGGTATAGATATAGATATAGAAATAAATATAGATAGATATATAGACATAGACACAGACAGAGACACAGACATAGACATAGATATATTGATATCATTTACTTATAGCCAGGGGGAAAGTCAGCATCCTGGAACTTCAGAAATTACAAGCAGACAAAAAATACAGAGAAATAACACAGTTCAACAGATCAACGGGCAGGGATTCTAGTCGTCTGACCATGACATACATACAGTGTTAGTTATCAGTGAAATAAGCACCAACATCTGAGTTTTAAAAGCTGAGGGCTCAATGGCTACCCAGTCTCATCTGACCAAATCACACAGCTCTTCCCAAAACTAATGCCCAAAGTAAAACCTCACTTCAGAGGCATATATAACCTTCTCCAGGGTCAGAGAACATTTCTACGTCCAGGACCCATTGCCTAATTACATAGTAACAAAAGGTGCACCTTCCTGAAGCACAAGCCTCCCCTAAGTAAGCTTTCCTTGTTCTCCAAGTGAGACCCATTAAGGGGCAGGTAAGATCTTCAAATTTCCTTACCATTATAGCCTGGGCCTGGAGCCAGATCATGCTCCTCTCTCACCCAGGTAAGAGACCTTTCCCACTGACCTTCAAAGTTGTACTTGGTGTTTGTCAGTTGAGAAGTCTGGAATCGTTTATAGCTGCCAGTGATTCATTCCCTAAGTTATCATTTATAGAGAGTCATAGTGATTTTATAGAACAGTTGCATATCCCTCAGTTACATCCATGTTTATGCAGCAAAGAAATGTAGTACAGAAACCAGAAAGATTTCCTCCACTGAGAGTTAGCAGATATGTTCAAATTCCAGCTCTACTACTTCTTACCTATGTGACCTTGGGGAAGTCATTTCCCCTTTTAGGAAACTGGGCCTCCTAACTCAGTCATTCAACATATGTCATCCTTCCAGTTTCCTGTCCTCTGCATATTTAACAAGCATGTTCTCAAAAACTTCATCCAAATCATTGATATGGATGTTGTGTAACACAGGACAGGGACAGATCACTGGGGATTTCAACTCCTTCTGAGTTGTTAGGGTACTACTAATGTTTCCTTTTTGCATTGACATTAAATAATTAAATCATTGCTGAATCCAACTAACTATACTATGACCTAATCCATATTTTTCCATCTTGTCCATGAGGATAATACTTTCATGAAATCTTGTCATTGCAAGTTGATTCTTCCTTGCAAATCTTAATGAAATTTTCCTTCTCTCTTCCATTAATGTTCACAGTTTAGGGTTAAAAGATCATTTTCTCTTTGTTCCAATTTGCCTTCCTGGTGTTCTAAGTCTTGGGCACCACACTAAGTGTGGTGTTTGGTATTGCGAAGTAGTTGTTTCAACATTCAAAATCATTTGAGGCTATGTAAAAGCATAGTTAACCATTTCCTGATTAGATCATAACTACCTCAGGGTGTGGAAATACTTTTGACAAATGGGCTTTGGCTAGAATCCTTATGTTTATTTGGCAACAGAGATATTTCAATAGCACATAGATTATATGTATATTGTTTCTTAAACTAAATAGGTCATCTGAAATTGTATCTGTGTGCAAGCCAGTGGTACCACCTGCTTTGGGCCCTCATGAATTTGTCTTTAAATCCTTGAGTTTTCAGTGATGATTTACTCATCTTGCTCTTTCTTTTTATACCTGCAAAGTCAGAAAGTTGAGAACTTCTCTAGTTAATTTATCTATGTGTTTAATTGTTCATCATGAATGAATGAATGAAGAAATGGATGGAAGAACTTATAAATAGATATTTGCTATGTATCAGGGTCCCGGCTAAATTATAGGGTTGAAAACACAAAAGAGAAACAATTCTCACACTGAAGGAGTTTAGATTAAAATTGGAAAAGACAACAGAAGTAGTGGCATGGTGGCCAGTGGTTGGCATTCAGTCTAGAAAATCACACAGATGATAAATGGAATCCTTGGGGAGGCTATTGATATGCTCTTTCCAGAAGCTAATGTAGAACTTGGGGGCATAGCAAGCAGACATCCAGGGGGAGGCATAGTCTGGTAGGGTAGGAGTACCAGAAAAAGCAACTTCGATGACTAAGTAGTAGAAAGAAGGCAGGCCAGATAAATCATGGTTGGAGTTCTGAGTAGGCAAGAAATTCTGTGCTGTTGAAACAGCAAAAGCTTTGGAGTAGCACAGAAATAAATAGAATAAGATAAAACTGTTGCTAAACACATAGTTTCATTCCTGAACATATAGTTTCATTTACTTTTTCCTCAGAGTAACTCGAAAAGAAATTTCTCTAAAAGATTTAGGACTAATATGACAAGGTCTTTCTCTGCAATCAGAATAAGGTGGCTGGAGCGCCCAGTACAGACAGATTGAACATCTCTGAAAAATCCTTCTTTGGGTATTGGCTATCTGTCATTGCTGCTTGTCTAGCCACTACTCTCCTGCATGAGGCTCCTATTTGGACTTGCTTCAGTAACTATTTGTCACTCCCTATCATAGGCATATTTATAATTTGCCAGCTTGTCTCTCCTACTTAGCAATCACACACTCTTATAGAGACTTACCTTCCTTTGGTCTCATGGCAACCCTCCCTCAATCTACACAATGTAGTTAACACAAACAACCTGAGAAAAATAAGTGTCCTCATTCTCCTTATGAACATTTACATTCCAGCTACAGGCAACCTGGAAATGGAGCTCTTCATTCATCTCATCTGGGCAATTCCTATTACTTTTAAGTTCTAGGTTTTACTGCTATTTATTGGGGGTGGGGGCATCAATGGATTTGTATAATGGTGGAGGGGATGGCAACACAGTAGTTTCTGCTATTTTGTTAAAACTGAGGTATAAGCTCACCCCTGATAAGGAAAAACCAATAAAGGTTTATTGAGGATCTACTGGTACAAAACATCATTCTGTGTCATGAGAGGAAGAGGTAGCACAAAGAAATATCTCACTACTTCTAATGTAATCTTAGCACTCTCTTCCACTCTTTAAACACTCTATCTCCTATATTCTATATGTACGGGCAGCAGGATGGCACAGTGGGTAGAGCACCTGGTCTGAAGTCAGGAAGTCTCATCTTCTTGAGTTCAAATCTGATCTTAGAAACTTACTAGCTGTATGATCTAGGACAAGTCACTTAACCCTGATTGGGTGAGTTTCCTCATCTGTAAAACGAGCTGGGGAAAGAAGTGGCAAACCACTCTGGTATCTTTGCCGATAAAACTTGAAATGGAGTCATGAAGAGAGAGACATGACTGAAATGGCTGAATAACAGCAAAAGAAAAGGGCTGGACGTTGCTGGAAGTCAATTAATGTTTTTTTTTCTTGGATTCATGATTTGCCTTTGGGAAGAAATGTATCAATTACTATCTATCTACTAGTGATTAACTCCTCTGTCTTAAATTCTAAAGAAAGCACTCAGTTACTAGGACTATACTTTCCAATGACCTCCTGGGCCAACCTTATATGGCTTGGCTTGCCAGATTAATAAGTTCCACTGATATAGACTTTGGAATTTAAGGCTATCTCCATGACACTGACACATTGGCTTGGCAATGTTCTCTATGGTCTTGTCTCTCTAAGAATTTAACATTCCAAGTTATCTACAGGTAAGGAAATACATATTAAGTCTCAGTATATTTCTAATGAGAAGTTGGGTTTAAAATATAAAATAAGGTTTATGATTATTATTTGAAAAGGAAGCAGGCAATTCACTGATATTTCTGAAAACTTATTGCAAAAACCACATTTGTAAGCTGGAGATATAAAAAAATAAATATCTTACATGGGGAAGACCTCCTGGACTTCAGGTGAATGGACCCTCTGTGGAAGATCATGAAAAAACATGCTGAGACTAACAAGGCATTTTTTAAAAAGTGTGGTATCAATTGATTTCTATCTATTGCAGTGGAGTTGATGAGATCACAGAGTCACTGAAGTAATATTACCGATACACACACACACACACACACACACACACACACACACACAGGCAAAGATGTAGAGACAAGAAATACCTACTGAGATAAGTCAACAATGCAAAGCTCTTAGAGTTCTATCTGTACATTTAACAACTTCATTCAGTCTATTCTTAGTAGCTAATCCCCAAATGGAAGAAGTAGAAAGTCATTCATTTCCAACGAAAGAATAAATCTGACAGAACATGATTTCAAATTTTAGGAAGAAATTCCTCCAAGAGCAGTTTCAGAATGGTGACCAGGAAGTCAAATTCTCTTCAACCTTCCCTAAGAGGAAAATTTCCACTTGATCACACTTATTTCTTACCTTCCAGAAATCTGAGGGTGGATGATAAAGAATTTATGGAAAATTCTCAATTTCTTCAAATATAAAGTCTTTTGTAAAGTTACATAGAGTTGAGACCTCTTATAGAATACTTGCTCATCTCTTCAAATTATGCTCAGCTAGCCTATACTAGCTCTTTGGTACTAGGAAAATAATTAAAATATCAATTATTGATTAATAATTACATAGATATATTAATAATTAATAAATTATTAATTAAAATAAGAACTATTACAACAGACGCTGGAAGGAGCTGGGAGTTCTGTTTAGTTATCTGTATATCATTGAGTTATTTCTATGCTTTTGGGTCTGGGAAATACAGAGCTAAGTTCTAACAACTCCTCCATGAAGCTTTTCTGGATAACTCAGATATTATGTTATTTAGAGGTTCAAAGTAATGATATACAATATTTTGTAAAGCTGAAAGTTAAATAAATGTTAGCCATTATTATTTATTTTAATATTATGATTATTATCTTTGTATTTCTCTCTCTGCTTGGCATTCAATATGAGAAATTCAGTCACCTATTTATATTCCTTTTAATTCTGTTTGCTCATTGTTTCACTTGAAAAATATGTGGTCTTTCTTATTCATTGTGCTTCAAAAAACATTAGATTAGGAGTTATTATAACTGCTTTATACTTCTGATTCTTTCATCAATTAGCAATAAGAATTCATCCAAGACTTTTTTTACATCCTGAGACATCCTTTTCTTCATGTGTAAGATGATGAAGTTGGAATGGAAGATTTTTGAGTATTGTATAATTCTAAAAAAGCTGATTCATATATCTTTCTCTCTGAAAATTGAAACAGCCACCATGCTAAAACAAAAGGAAAAAGAAGGAAGAGAACTATGGCAGCTAGGAGAAATGTTGTATACCTTCACCTCTGAATAAAAATGGGTGTCTAATTCCATAGTTCACACTAGAGGAATATGAGCATCTCCATTCTAGGGTTTGTTTTTCTTTAAGTTCTTCTTCAATTAAAAAAAAAACAGTTTTAAGCTAATTTCATTGACATTTTTTCTCTTACAAAGTTCACAAGCTCCAAACAGGAATAGTTTCTTGGATACAAAAATTAATTTTAGGAGCTATGGAAGCATGTCTTTGTTTGAAGACACAAAGACAGCAGGATTCATTAGCTATTCATACTTCAACAATATAGCAAGTACTCCCATTACAAATGAGCAGAGGCTGCCCTATCATTGAACCATTCAACCCTGTACCTCCCTATGATCATTTCCTCCCCATCTATGTTTCTAAGAATAATACTTTGCATTCACGTGGCATTTGTCTCTCTGAAGCCTTGCAGATGTTACTTAATTAATCCTCAAAATATCCCAGTGGGTTTGGCAGAAGGTAACATTATTCTCATTTTACAGACAGTGAAGCTGCAAAGCAGAATGACTTCCTCAGAGTCATAAATGAGTCAGTGGTAGTATTGGAAATGGGTCTCACTTCCCATGCAGGGTTATATCTCCTAGACCTTAAGCAACTCAAATGTAGCTCTTGTATCCCCAGTGATTATTTAGGTATCTCGTATAACTCAATTAATCCTGATTTTCACTGACCACCTCCATTATAAAAATGAACTTTAAAAAAAAGGAAGAAAGAAAAAATAAAACCACCATAGCAGACTGAGAGAGATAGCATAAGAAAGTAGGTGTGCCCTTTACATATTTGAATAGATCAATTTGCACCTTTTAAAAAACTCAAAACTTCAAATAGACTTATTCACACCTTATAAAGGTTGTGAGACCTTAGTGGCTCATTTGCACAAGCAAAGGCCAGGAAAGTCCAAGGATGAGTTCATTTTCTTGACTGGCTGCTCAGCTCCTTCCCTGGCCTTTTTCTATGAACTATACAAAACCTCACATCCATTTTGACAAGGTGCAAATAAGCCCATTTAAAGTTTTATGTTTGCTACAAGGTGCAAATTGATCTACCCAAATATGAAAGGGGCATCTCTTAAACCAATATTGACACAAATTAGATTTGTATACTTTGGAAAGACTCAGAAGCAAAGAAGCTCAGAGCGGGAGGGTTACTTTAGAGACTATTTAGTCCAAGCTCTACCTAAGCAATTTTAACCATCGGGTGGCATTACTAACCACTATCCTAAGCCTATTTACTAGGCAAAGTCAAGAACTGGGCAATTCCATACTCACCTTTTAATCATAAGTCTACTTTACTGTAATGGTAATTAATTTGCTTGATGAGATGTTAAATAGATCCTAGTAACCTAGTGTTAAGTATAGAACTCTGTCCATTGGTGATAAGGTGTGAATTCCCAGAACTCTGTCCATTGGTGAAAAGGTGTCAGTTCCCCTGCTGACATGGAAGAATGCTATTGGCTGAGACACTCCCCTGTTTACTTGGGAGAAGGCCAGTGCTTATAAGGAAGAATTTTGCAGAGACAGGACAGATCTTGGATTTGGTTCCTGAGTGGCTGACTGAAGACATGAACAGGATGGGACTTTGTTTGTTGGTGGCCTGGCTGATCCTTGAGTTCCAGGCAAGAGAAGTCCTGAAGGGTTTGAGGTGTTCTGAACCTTGTGAATTTCAGTGTGTGCCGGGGATTGCCTTGAGGACTGGACAAGGACCTGGGAGCTGTTCATCCCTGAGGACTGGACAAGAGCCTGGCGGCTTTCAGCTCCTGAATCTAGGTGATTGTCTGGCAGATTCAGGAGAGAGCTGGGACCAGGGAAGGGGATCCAGGGAATCAGAGAAACCACCCAGAATCAAAGTGAAGAAAAGGCCTCCCCTTGGACTAAACTGAGGTTTGTTGGAAATCAAGGGGTGGAAGGATTGTGTGGTTGTCTAAGAACTTTATTTCGAAACTAAAGTTAATGGTTACCCCAGCAGTGGAAGATCAGTATGTTGTGAATTGCTGATTGAATCTACTCCCTTGTAGGGAAACTAGGTCATTCCTTTGTTAACTGATTGCTTGAATCTTAAAGTGTGAAGCTGGTTTCTCCCTTAGGGAAACTAGCTGATTCTTCTCTTGTTCCTTGTTCCTTCCTGTAATAAGATATAATATTGAGACTTTCCTTGTTCTGAAGATTGTATATAATATTGTGAATTGTTGAAACTGTGAACATTGTACTGAATAAATAAGTGTAATGTAATAAACAGCGTGTTCACTAATACTGTGTAATCCAAATCTTAAAAGCTGTTCACAGTAGCATTCTCTCAGGAATCTACTGCTGATTGACTTTACATTTACTTGCAGAAATAAGGGCATAATGAGCTCTTTATGTTCTACAGGAACTTTATCTTCTACAGGAAGCCTTTCTCAATCCCTGTTAGTTCCAATGCTTTCCCTCTGTTTGCATATTGTCTCACCCATTAGTTACTTAGTTCCTCGAGGACAGGGTCTATCTTTTTTTTCTCTTCTTGTATCTCCAATCTTTTGATACTGTCAGTCATGAGGGCTTATGGAAAATTACGTCAAAATTTGGTGTCCCAGAGAAGCTCATTAGTATTATATGTTAATTTCATGACAGCATGCTTGTCCACTAGATATTGAATGATACTCTTATGCTTTCCCAGTCAGCAATGGAGTGAAACAATGCTGTGTGCTTGCTACCAAGCTTTTTAACATCATGTTTTCAATCATATTGTTAAACACCTTTAATGAGGACAGACACAGCATCAATGTCAGCAACCACACCTCTTGTTATTTTACAGATGCTTAAGGCAGAATCTATATTCTCAGTGAGTATAAAATATCTATTCTTCAGCGGCACTTCCTATGCAGGGTAATGATAATTTGTCATTACATAGTAGGTAGATTGGTTAATTTATCCAATCAGAACAACTCTTGAACCCCTGGGCTATTGATCAAGCCTCCCCTCCTTTTAGAACTTATTTCATTTCAGCAAACCTATCCCCTCCCTCCCTGGCATAATGGAGTAGAGTCTCCAGCAAATTAGACAAACATACTTAGAGATTTAGCATTCACTAAGCACAAGAATAACACAAGAGGTAAACAATAACAGGAAAACAATGAATAAGGAAGCATCTACTGAATGTCTGTGAGTCTGTTTTTCTCCTCAAGGTTGGAGACCACAGGCAGAGGAGGGACTGATCTGAATTGAACAGTTTTAGCAAATAGTTTGTGTCTTCCTTTGAGGAGGCAAAGTAGTAAAATCGAGACGACTTCCACGGGGTTTATGACATACATCTTCAGTAAGGGGTAGTTGCTGAATAAAGGCAGACTCTGGGAGTGCTTAAGATTGAGTCTCATGGAGAAGGACATTCATTCAGGACATGGCTTAACTTGAAACATGACAAGAGGACTCCTCTGGACATTTTTGGCATCATTTTTTCCAGTCTGGAAGGGGTGTCAGACTACTTTGGCAATCACCTACATCATTGTTCATCAGAGTGAGTGAAACTTTACAGCCCGATCCCTCAAGTAGCAGACCAAGCATCTTGTGATCTTGAGCAAAATACTCCTTTCTTCCAAGCACGTCACGTCCTTTAGCCACTCCTCCCTTCTTTTGGACCTGAACTGGGCAAAAAGTCCAGTCATTTCACTCCAAGAGGTGAGCAGCAGGCAAAGTCAGAGCAATGATACACAAGTATTCCTTCCACACCATACCCAAAATGAACTTTTCTTAAAGACTTTCAGAAAGTCTAAATCCTCTCCTAAAGCAAAATATTACACTTCTGGAGAGTTGCAGTTGTTTTTCTTTCTTTCAAACAAAAACCCACTTCTCTGAAATTTCATCTCTTTACTGTCTGTTCTTTCTTTTTGGGACCAAATAAAATAAATCTAATCTCTTCCCAGTGACAATCTTTCACAAACTTGTAGAATGGTATCCTGCCCCTCTCCTCCAACAAAACCAAAGAAAGAGACAAACAAAATACTCTATTCTCTGTTTAATCATCACAGGTCCCTTCAAACAAACGAACTTTATAGGGCATGGTATGGAGGACTCACTTTTTTAAGACCTCTGGGTTTTTTCCCCTCATCTGTAAAACAAAGGGGTTACAATAGATTATCTCTAATGTTACTGGCGGCTCTGAAGCTATCTAGTTCTATGAGCTGTCTGGCTCCTTGATTATGGTCCTCAGATCCAGGGGGACAGTAGTCAGTAATAACACTATCTGAAACCACATTAAATGTGACTACCCCTCTGAACTTTTCCCAGCTGAATTTAATTTAACTTATTTTTTCTACGTTACCTTTTATAAATTTTCATTGGCTGTGAAATATAACCATATGTGTTTCTAACATCACATAGAGCCATCAATTTAGAGTGACAATGAACCTTAGATTTCAATTTTGCAACATCTCTTGAATATGCCCCCTGCTTTCCTCTGATACTGTTGAAATTCTGGTGTAGTTCCTTATCACCTTATGCCTGGACTTCTGCAATAGTCCTCCCATAGGTCTCCCTGCCTCAGATCTCTCCCCACTTCAATACAGTCTATTTTTACCTTCCAAAATAAAATTTTCTTGAAGTGCAAGGCCAACCATTTCTCTCTCTCTCTCTCTCTCTCTCTCTCTCTCTCTCTCTTTCTCTCTCTCTCTCTCTCTCTTTCTCTCTCTCTCTCTCTCTCTCTCTCTCTCTCTCTCTCTCACACACACACACATACACACACATCCTAAGTTCCATTGGCTTCCTATCATCTCCAGAATCAAATACAAAACCTTATGATTATTGCTTAAAGCCTTCACACACCAGCCCTACCCTGGTATCTTTGCTATTCCACAACCAAGACACCCTATCTTTTGGCTCTGGGCTTTTTCTACGGATGTTCCCCATGTCTAGAATGTGCTCCTTGTTCATCTCTCCCTGCTGACTTTTCTGATTTGCTTTAAGCATCAAATAAAAAGCCCAGCTTCTATACGAAGTCATTTCCAACCCCTCTTTTAAAATGTATTTTATTCTAACAATAAAAAGATGATTGCATGTGAAACTGTAGATCTACTATGCACCACTTGCTATTCCTTTCAAATATGCAAAAAACTTTCTCATGTACATTTCTTTTCTTTTTCTTCCCTCCCACACACCCCTTCCCTGTAATGACTGCCATTAGACAGCCAGACACACGCACACACACACACACACGCACACACACACGCGCACACACACACGCACACACACACATGCACACACACGCACACACGCACACACACACACACACGCACACACATACACACGCACACACACACACTTCTATTCATACTTCTATTTAACAGTTCTTTCTCTGGATGCGAATACTGTCTTTCTTCATATGTCCTTTATAGTTAATTTGGATATTGTAGTAGTCAACCTAACTTTTTCTCTCAAAGTCATTCTTAAAACAATATTGTTGCTACTGTATACAGTGTACTCTTGGTTCTGCTCATTTTATTCTTATTATTTTGTGCAAGTATTTACACATTTTGTCCCTAAAATAACTCATTTCTTTTTTTTAAATTTATTTTCTTGGTTACATCATTCACTTCTGCAAGGTTTTGAGTTACAAATTTTCTCCCCTTTTTGCCCCTACCCCTGAGCCCAGAACATTGATCCCACTGTAAGACCCCTCCCACAATCTGTTCCCTTTTATGCCCTCCTCCAACACCCCTCTAGCTTTCTAGCAGGGCAGGG
>JAQQSW010004773.1:0-14362 GCA_028646575.1 Pseudocheirus occidentalis | reverse complement strand
ATGAGAATGATGCAAGAAAATCATGAAAAGAGAGTCAACAACCTGATTGAAGAAAATAAGACCTTAAAAAATAGATTAACTCAAATTGCAAAAGAGGTCCAAAAAGCCAATGAGGAGAAGAATGCCTTAAAAAGTTGAATTTTCCAGATGGAAAAAGAATCTCAAAAGCTCACTGAGGAGAATAATTCTTTCAGAATTAGAGTGGAGCAAATGGAAAGCAAATGACTTTATGAGAAATCAAGATACTATTAAGCAGATCTAAACAAATGAAAAAATAGAAGGCAATGTGAAATATCTCCATGAAAAAACCACTGACATAGAAAATAGATCCAGGTGAGTCAATTTAAAAATTATTGGACTACCTGAAAGCCATGATCAAAAAAAGAACCTAGAAAGCATCCTTCAAGCAATTCTCAAGGAAAATTGCCCTGACATTTTAGAACCAGAGGGCAAAATAGAACTTGAAAGAATTCACCCATCACCTCTTGAAAAAGATCCTGAAAAGAAAACTCCTAGGAATGTTATAGCCAGGTTCCGGAGTCCCCAGATCAAGGAGAAAATATTACAGGCTGCCAAGAGGAAGCAATTTGAATACTGTGGAAACACAATTAGGATAACCCAAGATCTGGCAGCTTCTACATTGAGGGATCAAAGGACCTGGAATATGATATTCCAGAGATCAAGGGAACTAGGATTAAAACCAAAAATCACCTATCCAGCAAAATTGAGTATAATTGAGTATAATATGGTCATTCAGTGAGGTGGAGGACTTTCAAACATTCTTGCTGAAAAAAGCAGAACTGAAAAGAAAATTTGGCACTCAAATACAAAAAGCATGAGAAGGTAAACATGGAAAAGAAATCATAAGGAACTTATCAAACTCGAGATATTTACATGCCAACATGGAAAAACGATAATTGTTAACTCATGAAACTTTTCTCAGTATGAGGATAGGTGAAGGGAATCCAAATGTATATATACATTTGCATACACATATGTCTATGTAGGAGGGTTTATATATGTGTATGAACACATATCTGAATATGTATATATATGAGTACATAGAGGGCACAGGATCAATTGAATAGGAAGGGATGATACTCTAAAAGGTGAAATTCTGAGGTGGGAGAGGATTAGAATGAGAGGAGACAGGGAGAGATAGAATGGGGTTAATTATCTCACATAAAAGAGGCAAGGGATAATTGATACAATGGAGGGGAAGAACAGGAAGGCAAAAGGGAAAGAGTCAACCTTACTCTCATTGATTTTGGCTTAGGGAAGGAATGACATAAACTCTAAACTGGGTATCATGCCACACAGAAGTGTAGGGGTGATAGGGATGAGAGGTGGGATGACAGAGGGGAGGGAAGGGTAGGGGGGAGGGTTGCTGCTAGTACACACTTCTGTAAAGGGACAGGGATAGGGCAGAGAATAGAACAAGGCGGGGCCCGGGTAGGAAGGAGGGACATATAATCAGTCTCTCACAATATGCCCACTGTGGAGATGTTCTGTGTAATTACACATATACAGCCTGTATTTAATTGCTTGTCTTTCCAGTGGGGGTGGGTGACAAGGGAGGAAGGGGAAGAATCTAGAATGTAAAGTTCTATAATCAAATGTTAAAATATATATATATGTTCATATATAATAATAATAATAATAATAATAATAATAATAATAAACAACTACATCCAACTGGGAATTAAGATATACAGGCACTGTGGTAGGGAGATCCATCCTGCCCTACTGTAATGTCAGAGGTGTGAGGGGGAGGACATAGGAGAGAGCAGATTGGGGGAGGGGTTATAAGGTGGGATAGCTGTTTTGAGGTATTGGGTAGGGGAAAGATAGGGAGAAAATTTTTAATTCAGAATCTTGTGGAAATGAATGATGTAAACAAGAAAATAAATAAACTTATTTATTTTTAAAAAATAGTGATTTAGAGCATTTTTTATATGACTATGGATAGCTTTAATTTCTTCATCTGAAAACTGCCTGTTCATATCCTTTGACCATTTATCAATTGGAGAATGACTTATATTCTTGTAAATTTGACTCAGTTCTCTATATATTTTAGAAATGAGGCCTTTTGTAAGACACTAATTGTAAAAATTCTTTCCCAGTTTTCTGCTTCCCTCCTAATCTTGGTTGCATTGGCTTTGATTGTAAAAAAAAAACTTTTCAATGTAATGTAATCAAAATTATCCATTTTGTATTCCATAATGTTCTCTATCTTTTATTTGGTCATAAAGTCCTCCATTCTCTATAAATCTGATAGATAAACTATTTCTTGCTCCTCTAATTTGTTTATAGTATCAGCCTTCATACCTAGATCATGTATGTACTTATTTGTACTTTACTCTATATACATTGTCAGACATTGGTCCATGCCCAGTTTCTGCCATATTATTTTCCAGTTTTCCCAGCAGTTTTTGTCAAACAGTGTATTGCCATGCACTAGCAGCTTCCCAAAAGAAGGCTCCTGTGAACAGCTTTTAAGGTTCAGGTTACACAGTATAGTGAACACTCCATTCATTCCATTACAAATCAAGGCAAACATTCACTACAAAACACAATATAATATTCATGACTTAATCATTCAATCAATTCACAATACAATAATCAATACTTAATCATCCAGTCAATTCATAATATAACAATCAATCTTCCACTCATGGGGCAATTATAGATTTAACTTAATTAGTCACTTATCCAGATTCACAATTACTAAGTATCATTAATCAGTAAATACAATGATTAGAAAATTACACAAACCCTCCCCCGCTCGGTGGAGTTTGCTGGAGGTGAGGCAGATCTTCCCTCTTGTAGACTGGCTGCGGCTTGGCTCCTCCCCGCCACCCTGGGGCCTGGCCTGGCCGTGTTTCCTGTTTCAGGCTGGGCTGGCCTTGGCTCCCGGCCTGCTGTGATGAGCCCCTGCTGCTGAGCTGCCTTCAGTGAGAGATGTGTTTTCTGTATTTTTGTGAGTTTGAGAGTCCTAGAATTTGTCTGGGGTCATATTTTATGGGTATTTGGGGTGGCTGCGTGGAAGATGCGGATCCTTGCTGCTTCTATGCCACCATCTTGACTCTGCCCCACTTAATAACTTCTTGAAAGATGATGTATAGGATCTTTTTTTGATCATGGCTTTCAGGTAGTCCAATAATTTTTAAATTCTCTCTCCTGGGTCTATTTTCCAGGTCAGTTGTTTTTCCAATGAGATATTTCATGTTGTCTCCTATTTTTTATTCTTTTGGGTTCTTTTGTTTATTTCATTGGTTCTTGATTTTTGATAAAATCATTAGCTTCCATTTGCTCAATTCTAATTCTTAAGGAATTATTTTCTTCAGTGAATTTTTGTGCCTTCTTTTTCCATTTGGCTAATTCTGCTTTGCAAGGCATTCTTCTCCTCATTGGATTTTTGTACGTCTTTTATTATTTGGCCTATTCTGGTTTTTAAGGTAGTATTTTCTTTAGTATTTTGTTGTTGTCGTTCTCTCCTTTACCAAGCTGTTGACTCTTTTTTCATGACTTTCTTGCATCCCAATTTTTCTTCTCTTTCTTTTACTTGATTTTCAAAATCCTTTTTGAGCTTTTCCATGGCTTGAGGTCAATTCATACTTTTATTGGAGGCTTTGGATGTTGGAGTTTTGACTTTGTTGTCTTCCTCTGAATATGTGTTTTGATTTTCCTTGTTGCCATAGTAACTTTCTATGATCAGATTTTTTTTCTGTTGTTTGCTCATTTTTGCAGTCTATTTCTTGACTTTTAACTCTTTGTTAAAGTGGGGTTCTGCTTCCAAGGTGGAGGGTGCAGTGTCCCAAGTTTCAGAGTTTTGTGCAACTGTTTTCAGAGATATATCAAGGTGGTATGATTTAAGGAAAGGTGTGATTACTATTCTCCTGGTCTGTGCTCTCTTCTGTGAATAATCACAAGCACACTTTTCTGCCCTGGAATTGTAACAAGGTTCCCTGTTCACTTCAGTGGTTCTCAACCTTCCTAATGCCGTGACCCTTTAATACAGTTCCTCATGTTGTGGTGACACCCAACCATAAAATTATTTTCATTGCTACTTCATAATAGTAATGTTGCTACTGTTGTGAATCATAATGAAATATCTGATATACAGAATGTATTTTCATTGTTACAAATTGAACATGACCCACAGGTTGAGAACTGCTGCTTGTAGCTGCAAGTTCTGATGTGCTAATGCTCTTCCTCACCCTGGGCTGCTACTCAGATATGAGTATGGGCAAAGAAAGAGTCCTGCTTCCAGTGCCAGCAAAGAGATCCCTGTAATCACCTTCTGATCACTTGTTCAACCCCATTACCATCTGCAGGTTGAGAGCTCCAGAAGTACCTGCTGCCACTGCCACTGCCACTGTTATTTCAGTGGCTCCCAAGGCCTGCTCCTCATTTGCTTGGGATTGGGTTTGTGCTGGCATAGCCTGTGGTAGACTATCCTCCACTCTCACCCAGATGTGACAGATCTTTCTTGCTGACCTACTAAACTTTCTTTGGCTGGAAAATTTCTTTCCCTGTCCTTTTGTGGGTTCTGTCATTTCAGGAATTGTTTTATTCATTTTTAAAGGTGTTTAGAGGGGTTTTGAGGAGAGCTCAGGCGAGTTGCTGCTTTTTTCTTCACTATCTTGGCTCCACCTCCCCAAAAGAGACTTTCCAACAGAGATAACCTATGTAAAGTTTTTTTTGCATAATTCTTTCTAAGATTCTAAGTCACAGAGAAGGCATCATTTGCATTAATAAAGAAATGTTCTCATCAAGGGCTCCCTATATCAGTCAGGGCTAATAGCCAAAAAAAAAAGGGGGGGCAAGGCCTCTGGGACACAAAGACATAATTAAAATAGTACCTGCCTTCAAGTAGCTTATATTCTATAGGGGGAAGCATATATACATATGCATGTAATGGGAGATTGGTCACTGAGCCCAGTCCTTAATACTATGCATAAGATGCAATTCCCTTTACAAAAGAGACTGGGGATCTTACTTCCTGTAGAGTTGTAATGGTATGTTATTGAAGTACCATGTAGATATTTTGCAGCATGCATAGACCTTCTGTGACTGACTGATCTGCTAACATGTGCTAGGGATCCTTTTTGATTGCCTAATTCAAAAGGCACTAATCAAGCAAAAGCTCTGCCTCTTTTCTTGGTTTTGACTTTTTCCTGCTTGATAGCATTTGGGTTAAAGAAGAGAAACAATACCATAAGAGGAAAGGCCTCAGTTCCTCTGCATTGGTCCAGTACTAACTCTTCAAGGAGCAACCTTTGGAACCTGCTTAATATTTAGCAACTAACTTGGGATAAGGGGGCAGAGATTGCATTCAGGACACACTCTTAAACTTAATCTATATTATGAACATTTTCTCCATTATTTTGTAAGACTAGTTAATCAAGAACATAACAAATCCCTGATTTGTAGCCCTTGACAATTTTCAAAGTATAAAATGCTCACATTGAAAATTTAACATTGGTTCTCTCTGTGTGCAGGTATGACAGAACATCCCTGTTGAGACACCGGCCTGAGACAAGGACTCATTTAGTAGCAATGCCACATTAGGCACTGAAGTTGGTGGGAACAATGCTCTGTAAAAACTGTGTGCCAACTATGAGGAAATTATACTGGAATAGAGGGTGAAATTCAAGGTTTAGCAAAGGCATCCAAATGCCTCAGGGATACCCCCATAGAACTCAGAGGAGCAGATGTAACTGGACTGGTCCTGGAAGGTCAGGGAGTACTTGCTACAGGTAGGATCTCATATGGGATAAATTTTGGGTCCTTTGTATTTGTAGACACTTCTAGAGATATTCTCTACCCAGATCTTTATAATACACCCTGGTTTGCTATCTTAAAGAACTGGCAACTCCCCCACATGCCACCCCTCTGTTTTAGGCTGTAACTGGACAATCATTTTGGGGTATGTCTTTCCCTTATGAGTCAGTTCCTTTTGAGATATTTGTTGACTTTTGCAGTTGTTGATGTTAAATGTCTGAATATAGATATTTGTTGTATTACTGAATCCTGCATATGTAGTGATATTGAGGTGAATTTGAGTTGTATAAAGCTTGGATGACTTAAAATGATAGTACCTAGTTGAGAAATGTTCTTTTTTCTTTCTTTCTGTGTTTAAAGAGAGTTAGACTGTTTATTTATTTTGAGAGCTTTATGCACTGTTATTTTACAAAGTTAGGTTTGCCTACTCAGTATCACTCCCATTATCAGCTCTTTGTGCTTAATTCCTTTTCCTTGTTTACTATTTTCTCTGTACCTACTTGTCCTGTTATTGGGTAAGTTTGGAATTCTAGTAGGAGTGCCTTTTTAGTGACAGAGATTCATAGGGGGAAATTTTGGGTGTCTTTTGTAATAAGGACTCAGAGGAAAATTTTCTGGAATTCTAAGGGGATTTTTTTTCATCATAGGCAGAGAAATTTTCATTCTGTCCTGTGTAGAAAGGAACACTCAGAAAGTTTTGTCCAGACATCAGATCGATAGTTCTGTGTACTGAGACAGCTATAGAAGAGTTTTTGCCCATGGCAATTGGTTTTTTTTTTTGCCAAAGGTTAAGGATCTAGTCAACCCCCAGGTCCCTAATCAGTGTCCACACTTGGTCTGGGATTTTTGTTGAGACTCAGCTTTTCCTTCTGAAATGAAAAGCTTAGTTTTCTTTTCTGTTGGAATTAATGATTGGACCCACTCTGTGAATGGGTGATCAGAGCAGGGGGTGCACTAATGGAAAAGAGAAGTGCCCAGTCCCCCAGATGCAGAGCTGCATTGTAAGTACCAGGACAAGTAAGTTGTCTTGTCATGAGGGTAAGAGAGAGAAAAACTTCTAGTTTGCTCCTGAGAGAGCCCCACAAGGTCTGAAGGGCTCAATAGAATTCTATGATAAGAAACCGACTATCTTTTTCTCTTTTGTTGATTGAGGAAGGCTATTTTGAGCCCCAAGAAAGGCACTTACCAAGTACCAAATAAGCAGTATTTTTTTGTAAATGATGCAAAATATTCTTTGTTGAATCTACATAACTTTGCATTTGGGAATAATTGTAATTTTCATCTGTATGTTGGGATTGCATGTGATCACCACATCTCAATTGTTTTGAGACTCTTGCATGCCACTGGGGACAATCAATGATCATGCTTTCTAGGGAATCCCAGGATTACTCTGGCTTGGGGAAAAAGACTGTGTGTTCAAAACATACTCTGGCTGTTTTGCTTAAGACAGCAAAATTTTCAAACAAAGGGGAAGAATGAAAAGAGAGACTGACCGATAAGCCTAGTCTATAGGAGCATGTAGTGTGCCAGTAATATAATTCTTCAGCAGAAAGAGGCGTGAGAGTTCCTTCCTAGAGAATATACATAACATGTAATTGAAATGCCTAAAAGACTTACCCCACCCAATCCCTCAGTAGTATCCCCTAGAATCCTAGAGAGAGATTTAGAGGTCTGACTTCAGGATAGCTAGCCCAGAGAAAATTTACTTCATAAGTATCTATAAAATTTATAGAAATTAATACAATCTAACTTGGGGAAGGGTGGAGAAGAAGCATTAGTAGCAGGAGGTGGGGGCAGAAATGGCTTGAAGAAGAAGAAGAAGAAGAAGAAGAAGAAGAAGAAGAAGAAGAAGAAGGAGAAGGAGAAGAAGGAGGAGGAGAAGAAGGAGGAGGAGGAGAAGAAGAAGGAGAAGGAGAAGAAGGAGAAGAAGAAGAAGGAGGAGAAGGAGAAGAAGGAGGAGGAGGAGAAGAAGGAGGAGAAGGAGAAGAAGAAGGAGAAGGAGAAGGAGAAGAAGAAGAAGGAGGAGAAGGAGAAGAAGAAGGAGAAGGAGGAGGAGAAGGAGAAGAAGGAGGAGGAGAAGGAGAAGAAGGAGAAGAAGAAGAAGGAGGAGAAGGAGAAGGAGGAGAAGAAGGAGAAGGAGGAGGAGGAGGAGAAGAAGGAGAAGAAGGAGAAGAAGAAGGAGGAGGAGAAGGAGAAGGAGAAGGAGAAGGAGGAGAAGGAGAAGAAGAAGGAGAAGCTAAACCTTGAAAGAAACAAGATTTTTTGAGGTGTGGGTGTGGAGTTGTAAAATAGAAATAAGAACTTATTATCTCTTAAGAATACTCATCCTTGCCTATGCTGAGACCCATTAGAAAGCAGGATCATTTACACCGCCTCATTGATAATAGAAGTATTTGCTAAAAGTCTTTCTGCAAAGTGTAATGTGCTAGTCTTATTACAAGATGCTGCTGCCCATAACTTTACAAAGAGGCTACAGACAGGCTCGCATTAGAATGAATGAATCCTCTTAAGTGGTGTTAATCAAATTTGCATTACGTGTTTCACATATACATCATAACTTCAAATAGTGCAAATTCAAATACATGCCACTTTTTATTTACATCACCTGGGAATGAGCTGTACAAAGTAAGAAGTTTGGTCTTTTTATTACCTAAGTAGAAAGGGTCAGAAAGGGCTTGGAAAATGCAATCAAGTCAAAAGTAGGTCAATTCAATAAACATTTTTAAAGTGCCTACTACAACCAGGTACCCCGGGCTAAGTGCTGGGTCACATGTATTCAACGTGTCTATTCCTGGCACTGGTGCTACCTGGAGCAAAATGCTCACATTTCGTTGAGAATGACTTTTGTTGGGTAGAGGATAAATTAACTGGTTCCTAGTTTTAAATCTGACCACACAGTAAAGGCTAATAACGCAGCTCCTGGGACCTAGACGCCACTCACTGCTTGCTGACTGACTGCATACATAAGTATAACAAAGACTAGCGGCAGGTTAAATGAACTGAGGGATTCAGGACCCCAGGTCCCCGATGCTGCCACTAACAACCAGCAGTGACCACATAAACAGGTTCCTTATCCTTGTGTCTCAGTGTCTTCATGGGTTAAAAAAACAAAAAGGCTCTTCTACCCAGGAGGAGAAGCGAGTTCAGTTCTGGGCACCGCTTCTTAAAGATGCAAATGTCCCCTTTTGGAGGGTGACGGGCATCCCCTCCCCGCCTGTCCTGGGGGGTCCAGGAAGGAAACATAGCCGGGCTTCGAGGACGGTTAGCTGCGCCACTGGGTAGGCGCAGGCTCCAGGACCACGTTCCCCCCCACCCCCCTTCCCCGAGGGGCTCTGGGAAGGTGGCGCTTATCCAAACTTGGGCCTGCAGAGGGGGTGGGCCGGGAGCAAACCTAAAAGGGAGAAGAGTCACTTTCACAATACCCTCTGGGCCGACGAGGTATTCCACGGACAGACCGGCAGAGTTCGACCAGGCCGCCCTTCCCTTCTCTTCCATCCCTTCGCTTCCCTCAGTTTCCCCTTCCCCACCTTTTTCTCTCTCCCACCCACTCTCGCCTCCTACTTCTCTTGGAGCCCCGCCCCTCCTTCTCTCGAAGTCCCGCCCCTCTCTCGGCCGCAGGCGCAGATCTATGCTGGGCGCGGGCGGGGGCGGTGGCGTCGGAGGCGCGGAGGGGTCAGCTGACTTGCTTGGCCTTGGCACGTGACTCGCGTCGGTAGGTGCTCTGGCTGAGGGAGCCCGAGAGCGGGGATATGGAGAGCTGAGCTGCTAAGTCCTCCTGGGTTTCCCGCCTCCGTCGTCTCTATTTTTTCTTGCCAGCGCCTCCGGTGAGTGATGGGCGCCCCGGCGGACGGGGAGGACCGGCGCGGGGTTGCGGGGGCCGTCCAGGGTTGGTTGCTTTCTTCGACTGTCAGGCAGGGAAGACCCGGCGGCTACACCGGCCACTTCGCTCTTCCTCCCTCGCAGCCCCGCGGAGTAACCGCCCTGGGGCCGTATGTCGTCTGTTGCCTGCCTGCCTGCGTCCCCAGCTGCGCCCTCTGAGCAGGCGTGCGTCGGACCTGGGGCCCAGCCTTCTTTCCACGCCTGTAGTCTGCTGCTGTGTATGGTGAAGACGGGGTGGGGGACGGGGGGAGACTGGAAGGCAGGTGGGGGGCGCAGGGCCCTTCACTTGCGGAGGCGGGGGGAGGGGCAGAGGTCACTGGGGTCCTCGGGCGCCTAGCTTGCTTGGGATTACAAGGTCATGGTTCGGTCACTGCAGACTAAGCCCCTCTTTTTCTGGGGCTGCTGGGTCACAGGTGATTCCAGGATCATTGGGGTAGGGAAGTCAGAGGCACATAAAGCCCCTCCGGGGCCCCTTCACGGGACCAAGGCCGGGCCATTTTGTCCGGTAACATCTATTCATTCTACCGTTGAAATGTTTCTCTCATCAGTCTTTTTCTTTTCGTTGCCTTTTCATTAGTTCTTCCCCTGTCCCTGGCATTCTCTTCCTCACTTCCTCCAGTGTCTGGCTTCTAGGTTCAGCTCAAAAACCACTTTGTGTAGCAAGTCTTTCTCAGTGGTCCTCCTCCTCCACCCCTTTTCCCTCTGTGATTATTATATTCCATTTTATTTTTATATATCTTGTATGTGGAATTTTTGTTATATTTCCTAGTGGGATGTCAGCTCTTTGAGGGTGCAAAGACCAGGTTTTTGCCTTGCCTTGTACCCCAGTCCTTGGGACCTAGTAAATACTTAATAAATGATTCTCTACTGACTACTGTTATCACCTTTGTTGAGGTTGTCTTTACATATCCTTCCAGTATTGGAGGTAGAGTAACATTTTAACTGGTCTCCCTGTCTCCATTCTATTCCAGTGGACAGACCATTGTCAGAATGATTGGAGTAAAGCTCTAATCTTATTCAAATAACCTCTATTAAGTAACATGCCTGTTCAGGGAGCTTATTTTCTTTGCCAAAGAGCATTTAATGACTCTCAGTTGGTTATCAAATAAAGTCCAAATGGTAATTTGGAAGCAGCAGGTACTGCTGTAGATAGTACATTGGGCCTGGAGTCAGGAAAACCTCAGTTCAGATCCAGTCTCAGACCCTATAGCTGTGTGACCTTGGGCAAGTCACTTAACCTCTGTTTGCCTTAGTTTCCTCAACTGTAAAATGGGGATAATAATAGCTCCTACCTCATAGGAATGTTGTGAGGATCAGATGAGATAATATTTGTAAAGTGTTTTCTAAGGCACAGTAGCTGGAGCACAGAAGTCCATATACATTTGTATTCCCTTCCCTTCCTCTAATTAAAGGGATCTAACAACCTGGCCTGAACCAGTTTTATCTCTCATTATCCCCACTCACATAAACTGTGCTCCTGGCAAAATGACCTACTAAACTATTATTCCCTCATATTCCTGTGTCCAGGTGTTTTCTTATCTCTGCTTTCACTAGATTCTCTGTTCATATTCTTCATATATTTAAGTGCCTACCAAGTACAGGTTAATTGTGCTTATATACTGTGGATTTGAAGATGGGAATGATTAATTCCTTAGAAGGTACAAGTGGCACACAGAGAGTGATAAATTTGGAGTTAGAGGACTGATTTCAAATGCTAGTTCTGTTACTTAATACCCATGCAGTGTGCATGTCACTTAACCCCGCTTCCCCCCCATTTCTCATTTCTACAATGACTTGGTTAGATTAGAAATTCCTTCCAGCTCGGAATTCTAGTACTATAATATGTGGCTAAATGTTCCAAGAATGACTTCCTTTGGGGGTTTTCTATGTTAGAAGCTCATGAACCTAGAGGAGAAATCCAGTTGTCTTTGTTTCAAGTTAAGTCAGTTGGTATTTAGAGCCCATCCCTCTTTCTGAAACCCAGTCCTATGCTTGACCTTTTACATTAGCAAAGTACCCTCCTTCATGGATCTTGGTTCTTGAATATGTCTTGAATTAAGAAACGAATGTGTGTCTTATATTGACTTGTAAGGGAAGAGAATTTTAGGCTGAATTCTGATTTTGGGTAGCAGAAAAATAACAATCATTGTGACTTTAGCTCTCTTTTTTCTATATATTTTGCTACCATTCAAGCAACCCTTGAATTCTGAGGGAGTGGTGGTGGGACTCCCAAAAGTGCATGGTAGGAACGCTAGGGAGGGAAAATTGGCTGAAAGACACTTCTGCAAAGGTTTGCTTTGCATTTCTTTAATTATTTATTTTTTGTCACAGGAATTATTTCAAAAGTTGTGGAAATAGAGGGCCAGAAAATAAGTTTTTCAGGCATATGACAAAAATAATACTTCTTGTGATAAGAGTTAGTGTGAGAGATTGACAGTTGTCTAGAACACTTTTCCTTCCTAAGTATTGGTTAGAAAGGCAGGACAGAAAATAGTGTTAATACCTTTTATTGATAACAGATACTAGGTTTTTAGACCATTTACATGCTTTTCTCATCTCTTTTCATTTGTTTGTAATTACAAATTCCCATGTGCTGGGTAGTAGCAAGTGTGATTTATTTTATAGATGGGAAAATAAATACATAAAGGAAAATTGATTTATACAAGAGTGGGATTAGAATTTAGGTCTCATAACTCTTGCTGCTGCCCCACACGTGATACTATTATATATTCCTGGAGAGCAGTTCTTAACCTTTTGTTTATGTATCATGGATACCTTTGGCAGTCTAAAGAAATTTGTGAACCTCTTCTCAGAATAATGTTTGCTTCCTACTTTCCTGCTTGAATGAAATGCTCAATTTCACTTAGAGTTATCAAAAATAAAGATGTATTTTTTTTCTCCATCCAAGTTTATGGACTCCTTCAAACATCTTAATTGATAACCTTGAGGGTTTATGGACCTTAAGTTAAGAACTCCTGCTGTAGTCTAGGCTGTTGTAGTTTATTAAAAAAAAAAGTATGTATGTGTATGTGTTTTTATGTATGTACATGTGTATGTACATATATATCCATTCATATATGCGTGTATTTATCCACACACGTATTTATGTATTAGTGTCTTAAGACACTAAGGACCATAATATAGTAGAAACTGGATTTGTAGTAAGACAACGTAGGTTTGAGTCCTGTCTCTACTTTGTCTTATCTCTGAGCATCAGTTTTTTCATTAAAAAAAATTATTATAATAATACATGTACTCTGTACCTCTAGAGGTAGGAAAGTGCTTTGTATATCTTTAGCAGCACTATGTAAATAGAATTATTGTTATAATATTTGATTCTGGGCTATAGAAGGAGGCAAGTGAGCATCTGAAGCTGGGCAGCACCTGGCAGTTGCCAAGGGACTGCTTTTAAAGGCATTTTTTTTTTCCGGTCAGTACCCAGAAGCTGTTGGAAAGTGACTGTTCATTACAGTCCTTAGGCATTTAGGGTATCTCATTATATTGAGGATTGGGCTTAAGATTGTATATCAAAGATCTTTTTCTCTTTAGGTAGATCTTGCACAATCTAGATAAAATCTACAGCAAAAATACTAAAGGTTTGACTAATGCAGCTGTAAATTCTGTGTGAGATAGGTGGTTAGTATAATACTGTACTTCCAAACACTAAGTGGAATGAAATTTATGAAATTTCCAGCATAGTGGGAATAAATATATTCATTTTTAGTAATGACTTTTGAAATCCTGAAGCTAAATATTAGAATTTTACTCATCTTAAATGGATTTCTGCAATATAATACAGGTCCTATTTTAGATTTAGAATTTTTCGCTTATCTTTTTATAGACCAGAATAATCATCAGCCTTTTTAGTCAAAACCTGAGCTACTGTAAAACGTGTATTTTCAAGATTTCTAAGAATCATGTATTATTGTATTCTGGGCAAGCTAGTAGTGACTGTCAGCCAGGCTTAGTTTGAAATTTCTTATTGGCAAAATTGACCTGGGAACTGATCATTTTAAGCTCTATTTTGTAAAATTAAACACACTTAAAAAAATTGGGCTTCTCTTTTACTGAATTGTTTAGGTGTTATTTGTTTCATCAATATGATTAGTTATTGAAACCAATCCTTATGTCGCTGTTTAAAATAAGATAATATATGAAGTGCATTGGAAGTAAAACTGTCACATAGATAAAAACAATGCTCTACCTTCAAAGGTGTTTAAATAAAATGATGTCTGGCAAGTAATTTGAAAAAGATAGGCAATATGGTCATTCAGTGAGGTGGAGGACTTAAGTATTCTTGAGGAAAAAACCAGAACTGAACAGAAAATTTGACACTCAAACACAAGAAGCATGAGAAGGTAAACATAGAAAAGAAATCATAAGGAACTTATCAAAGTTCAACTGTTTACATGCCAACATGGAAAAATGAGAATTGTAACTTGTGAAACTTTTCTCAGTATGGGGATAGGTGAAGGGAATATAAATGTATGTCTATGTATACATACACATATGTCTGTATAGGAGGGTATATGTGCATATGAATACATATGTGAGTATGTGTATATATGTGTACATAGGGCACGGGATCAATTGAATAGGAAGGGATGATATTTTAAAAGGTGAAATTAAGAGATGGGAGAGGAATAGAATGAGAGGAGACAGAGAGAGACAGAATGGGGTTAATCATCTCATATAG
>JAQQSW010004772.1:0-14362 GCA_028646575.1 Pseudocheirus occidentalis | reverse complement strand
ACAACTTTACTTTCATTTACTCTCATCAAATCTGGTTTAGGGAAGAAATGGCATAAACTGTAAAATGGGCATCATGCCACAGAAAAGAGTAGGGAGTGTGGCGATGAAAGGAGGGATGACGGAGGGGAGGGCAGGGTCTGGGGGAGGGATGCTGGAAGCACACACTTCAATAAAGGGACAGGGACAGGGTAGAGAACAGAACAAAAGGGGTAGGGATAGGAAGGAGGGACATATGATCACTGTCACAATATATCCACTATGAAAATGTCCTGTACAATCATACCTACACAGCCTGTATTGAATTAGTTGTCCTTCCAGGGGGGGTGGGTGACAAGGGAGGAACCAAAAGAATCTAGAATTTAAAGCTCTGCAATACCTGCAACTAGGAATCAAGATACACAGGAGTTGGGATAGAGAGACCTTCCCTGACCTACCAGAAAGTAAGAGAGCAGACCAGGGGAGGGGCTATACAGTGGGATCACTGTTTTGGGGTTGAAGTAGGGGAAAGATGGGGAGAAAATTTGTAATTCAAAAATCTCATGAAAATGAATGATGTAAACAAGAAAATAAATTAAATTTATTACATTAAAAAAAGAGGTGATCAATGAATTTTTTTCTACCTCCCCCCATCCCTTGTTCTAATGCTTCAGGACAATTTTCTTTGATTTTTTCTTGTATTATTGTATCAAGATTCTTTTTTTTATCATGATTTTCAGTTGGTCCAAATATTTTTATATTTTCTCTTCTTGATCTATACTCCAAATCTCTTGTTTTTCTTATGTTTCACTTTCTCTTCTATTTTTTCCATTGTTCATACTTTCATTCCTTGATCTCTTATAATTTCACTGACTTCACTTTGCTCAATTCTAATTTTGAAGGTGTCATTTTCTTCCTTAAGTTTCTGGATCTCCTTTTCTAATTGGTTAACTTTTCTTTCTTATCATTCTTCTTTTTCTTGTATTATTCTTGTTTTCTTTTTTAGTTTTTCCTCCATCCCTGTCATTTGATTTTTTAAGTCTTTTTAAAGATCTCCTATGAATTTTGGTGGGGCAGGTGTCCATTTGACATTACTCTTTGGGGGACTCTTTGCTTTAATATTGTCCTCTGAAGATGAACTACAGTCATCTCTATTGCCATGATAGGTTTCTGTGGTTGGATTCACTCTCCTTGGCCTTTGCATTTTTTTGTGGCAATATCTTAATTATTTGTAATCACCTCTAGCCCACGTTATGGCAAATGGTGACTCTTGCCCCAGTTCTTCAGTTCTTCCCTCTAGTCTGAAATCAAAGGTAAACCTCCAACTTCTTGTAAGTGCCCACAGTCAGGACCCACTGCTTCTGCACTCACCAGTTGTGTGCTGGTTCCTTCTTACCCTTGCTGCCCTTTGAAGCACAGCTAGGTCTGTCATTCCTGGGCAGCAGAGTTTCTCTTGGTCTTCCCAGGCTCAGACACCCAACTCCCCTCTATTTCTAAATTATGTTATGTTATGGTAAATGTTCTGATGGGTGTGGCAGAGGTATCCTCTCAAACCAATTTAGCCCAGTGCTTGCCACTTGTTGTTTAAGAGGCTTGCCACTTGCTGTTAAAGCAGAACCCACCCTGGAGGTGTTTACTCTTCACTATAGTAAACCTTATGCTGGGATTTTTCTTCAGGTGTTCTCAAATTGTCTCAGGATGACCCCAGTTATGCCACCAGTACTTATTTATCTCCCCCCCCCACACACACACACACTTTGTTCACCCTAAGGTGCTGTTTTAATTCTTTTGTGAGGGAAAATCCTGAGAGCTAGGGATTTTCTGACCTAATTTACCATATTCCCAGAATATTCTCCATAATGAATCAACTTTTGATAGAAAAAGTCACCTATTCCATTTATACTGTGAAGACCCCAGATCTCACGGCTCAGTTCAACAGGAGCTGGAAGAATTATATGGCCAGAGACTAAAATGACGAGCTAAACCAGAAAATCAACCACTGAAAAGGAATATTGTACAGGACTCTTGGCTCTGGTACTACAACTAGTCATCAGTTTATCTAGCTACTCAACATTTTGTTGTCTGTAAGATATTCTTATATATTTGTGTGAGTGTGTGTGTGTGAGTGTGTGTGTGCCCATCCTACTCAATGGCACCTCACCATACTTCTAAATGTACCAGGAGTGGGTCTCAGACAAATATGATTGACTGAGCCCATTTATCAAATCCCTCTTGACTAATCTGAAAAGAGACAACAAACTGATTAGAAAAGAAGTTTTGAATACAGATCAGTTGTTCCAGCAGAAGCATTAGGAAAAAAGAAATCCTTTGAACTGAAACTCATTAAAAAGCATTCATAGAACACCGCAGAAAACTTGAAGGCTTTTAGATCTGGGAAAAGTCCTTAGAAAGTCATGAGCCTAAATGTTTTATCCCTTTTTTAAGTTGAGGAGGTAGGAAAGACTTAAGAAAGTTATTTTCAATATTTTAAACATCATTTTTGCTTATTTTCAGTGATTGTCATGTTTCTAGTAACATTTAATTATTCTGAGTAAAACTTCTGCTTTACAAGAAATAATGACAACAATGAGAACAAATTTAAGTAATGAGACTGGTTTTTAATACAGAAGTTCCATACGCATTATACTAAAAAAGCAAATGCTTGATCAGTGAACAATGCCTCATATATGTTGCACAAGGAAGATACAAAATGAGGCAATTTGGATTGTATCAGAAAGCCTCTTATCTGAAGTCGAAAGTGAAAATAAGCACTTTACTGTTGGTTCCTTATTATCTGATGTTATCCTCCCAATTAATCCATGCCTTTGGACCAGAATCCTCCCTTGTTTATGGCAATTCCATCATAGAAACAAAAACAACAAATTACATCATGGTATTTTAATAACTATCAATTTATTAGCTATGATAGTTATGAGAAATGATAAAAATCATATATATATACATATATATACACGTATATACATATATGTATATATGTGTAGAGATATCTTGAGTTGTTTTGTCAACCAGCTCTAAACCGACACACTAGCCTGAGAAAGTGTGATGTGTAAACGTGCTCCAAGCATGATTGTCAAGTAATCTGTTTATTGATACCACGAGCAATGATTTTATAGAAAAATGAAACAAAGAAGGAAATTATAGGTCACTTGGTTTTCTCAATACTCTTTGTTCAGTAACAAGATACTAAGTAGTGATGTCAACTATTAGGCCTTGAAGATAACCAGCTCCCAAGGTATAGTATCTAAAAATGTGTAAAAGGTAGCTAACATGTTCTGGCAGTAATCCCAAAACAGGGTACCTCGCTGGATCACAGAATATCAGAAATATTCTGATAACAGACACTTTTCAAGGGAAAAAAACAAGATCAGTCATTTTAGACTAGTCGTAGTAAAAACCTGGAGCAAACTTATCTAGGCCCAGCCTTATTCCTGGATCAGATGTTTTGGCTCCCTTCATCTCACCCTTCATATATGCATGCATATATATTTATTTACAGTTTGCATAACTTTATATATATTTTTCCCTTGAAAAACAAATGTGTAAAATAGATGCTATTACTATATCCATATTATAGATGAGAAAACTGAAATTCATAGAGTTTAAAAGACTTTCCTTAAGTTATATAGCTAATTAAGATAAGATGCACATTCTACCTTCCTGGTTCTAAGTCCAGCACTCTACAGACTATACCATGCTACTTCTTAGCTGTGCAATGAGAGGGGATCTTATACAAATATAGAATGAGTAGACATTTTTATTAGGATTATCTTATAGGCAGAGCTCTCATGTTTGCAGACCCTGGGAGCAACTCTCAGGCAAAACTCCTAAGTTAGGCTACAACCAGATTAAAATGAAATTGGAAAATGTTTAAAACAATAAATAAAAATGCAATATAATTTTTAAAATGTCATTTGTGGTTTTCTAATTCAATATGCAGCCAAAAGGGATACCTTTCTCTTTGAGTTTGACACCATTGAAAACTATCTATAAAGCTACTGATCAAATGGGAAATCAAAAGTTCTTAATAACTGATCTAACTGGTAAGTATATCTTCCCAAAAGAAAGGTGCTAAAACAGCATCAAATGTGCTTATTTTAAAGACACAGCTCTGAAGAAAGTAAGTGAGATATCTATTTCAATTTCCATTTACATAACTATAATTTATAAAGATGTCTATTTAATTTCCCACAATTAAACTTTCTGTTTTCTGTCATTCAAACCTCTTCATTGCTATGGTTGCTCATTTATATGTATTCTTCTGAATGATTTTTAGTCTTGTTTTTTAATCTGTTTTGGCCCCTTCACTGTGTGTGGCTGGTTACTTAATGCTAAGAACAAATTTATGGGACAATATAACTATAAATACTAAAGTAATTATTAAACAAAAATCACCCAATTCAAACTATTGACACAACTATTAGTCCAAACATGTTGGACTTTCTGCATAGCCAGTGTTAGTATATAATACAGTAAGGCTTTTCCAAAGGAAATACTCCCTTTAAGCAGCTAAATCATAAATATAAAAACATGCTATCCCCCAAATAAAGAGGAAGAGTCATAATGAAGGACATGATAATAGACATAATCCTGATCTCCCCTGAACCAGGTCAATCTCTGGGAACGGCAGGTCAATTAGGTTCACATAGAGCTTGATTCATACCGATGGTCCCGGTTGTAAGTTCAAAACCTCCCTTCGGGAGAGGGTGGAGCCAAGATGGCAGAGTAAGAACAGGAACTTGCTTGAACACTCCAACAAACCCCTCCAAATACCTGTAAAAAAAGTTACTGTAAACAAATTCTGAGGTACAGCATCCACAAAATGACAGAGTGAAACGTATCTCTAGCCCAAGACAACTGGGAAGGCTGACAAGAAGAGTATATCACACTAGTCTAGGAGTGGAGCACAGGCCAGCATGGACTGTGCAGGCAGAGAAAGGCCCAGAGCAGGCCTCATGGGACCGAAGCACTAGCAGCTGTGGCAGTATCCAGGTTTCTCAACTCACAAATGCTGAAGATAGCATAGCAGATCAGTGGGAAAACTCTGTAAGATGTAGGTAAAAGAGGAGCGTGATTCATCTGGGGTTGGGCCCTAGGTTCAGGGCAGCAAGGTTGACCCTGGTGGTGTTAATGGAAACTGCAGTATTGGGAGGGGCAATAGCAGCAGCTTCCAGAGCTCTGGGCCCACAGACAATGGCCAAGCCAGCGACTGACACAAAACCCCTCAAGCCTGGTATAATACACTCACACCCAACTCCACCCCCACTAGAAGAAGAGTCCTACCTTGACAAAGTGTTCTTGGCTGAGAAGATGAGAAAACAGTGTAAAAAAGTTCAGATTATAGAATCTTAGTTTGGTCACAAAGAAACTCAAAACATAAAACCAGAAGACAACAAAGTTAAAACTCCTGCCTCAAAAGTCTCCAAGAAAAATATGAATTGGTTGCAGGCCATGGAAGAACTCAAAAATGATTTTTAAAATCAAGTAAGACAAGTAAAGGAATAATTGGGAAGAGAAATGAGAGTGTTGCAAAAAGGTCATGAAAAATAAGTCAATGCTAAAAGGGACCCAAAAATATTCTGAAGAACATGACACCTTAAGGAACAGACTAACCCAAATAGCAAAAGAGGTCCAAAAAGCCAATGAGGAGAAGAATGTCTTACAAAGCAAAATTGGCCCAATGGAAAAAGAAGTCACAAAGCTCACTGAAAAAAAATTTCTTCAAAATTAGAATGGAGCAAATGGAAGTTAATTACTTTATGAGAAATCTAGATATTATAAAACAGAATCAAAAGAATTATACACACACACACACACACACATATATATACATATAAAAGAGAAGGAGAAATATCTCATTGGAAAAACCATTGACCTGGAAAATAGATACAGCAGGCATAATTTAACATTTTTGGTCTACCTGAAAGCCATGATAAAAAATTAAAATTAAAATTAAAAAAAGCCTAGACATCATCTTCCAAGAAATTATCAAGGAAAACTTCCCTGATATTGAAGAACCAGGGGGCAAAATAGAAATTGCTAGAATCTACTTATTGTCTTGTAAAATACATTCCAAAACAAAATCTTCTAGGAATATTGTAGCCAAATTCCAGAGGTCCCAGGTCAAGGAGAGAATATTGCAAGCAAACAGAAAAAAACAATTCAAGTATTATGGAAATATAATCAGGCTAACACAATATGCAACAATTTCTACATTATGGGATCAAAAGACTTGTAATATGATATCCCAGAGATCTGTAAAGCCAAGCATACGCAGCTCCCTAGAGGAATGCTGCTGTGAATAGCTTTAAGGCTCTAATCACATAGTATAGGGAACTCTCTATTCTTTCATCAGTAAACAAAGGCAAAACATTCTCAGAAACCAAAGTTCAACTTTCACAGTGAGATACAATTTATTACTAAAATGGTCACAAAGTTTTATTTTTTATTTTATTTTTTTAGAAAGGGAGAACCTTTTGTATTTAAGTTTCAGTGATAAAAAGATAAAACATTTAAAGACTTTCACAAAATGAAGAGCAGAATGAACAGAACCAAGAGAACACCATACACAGTAACAGCAATATTTCTTTAATAATGATATTAAACAAATTTATTCTGATTATTGTAAATAACCAAATTAACTACTAAGGACATATGAAGAAAGATGCTGTCTACATCCAGAGAAAGATAAATAGAAGTATGCACAGAATAATTTTCCATATATATGCATATATATGTAGGCCACATAGTTTTAAACAAAAGATGTCATTCAGTGAATCCTTAACTCAATCATCCTTAAATTCATTTGCTGCCTGTGAAATCAACAAACCTACAAACAGGGTCTGAAAAATCAACAAAAACATCTTCTATCAAAGGATGTCTGACAAAGTATAATGGCCATGCAACAGTAGATTCCCTAAAGAATGCTACTGTGAACAGCTTTCAAGGTTTGGATTACACATAATAATTACACACAATGGTGAACACTCTGTTTATTGCATTACAAATCAAGGCAAACATTCAATCAATTCACAATAATCAGTCTTCTACTCATGGGACAAATCAATAATCATTCAATCAATTCACAATAAGGTAATCAAATTTCCACTCATGGGTCAACCATACATCAATCTTCCACTCGTGGGGCAAACATATCAACCCAATCAATCATTAAATACAATCATTAGAAAACCACACAAATCTTCCACCACTTGGTGTCCAGCAATCCTCAGTTTCATTCAAGGGATGACTTTTCATCTTGACTCTGGGTAGTTTCTCTGATTCCCTGGATCCTCTTCCATGGTCCCAGCTCCCTCCTGAATCCACAAAACAGTCACCTGGATTCAGAAGCAGACAGCCACCAGGTTCTTGTCCAGTCCTCAGAAGTAGACAGCTTCAGGTCCTTATACAGTCCTCAGGACAGTCCCTGGCACACACTGAAGTTCACAGGGTCCAGCACATCTCAAATCCTTCACCACTTCTCTTGCCTGGAACTCAATGACCAGCCAGGCCATGAACAAAATCTTATCCCTGTCATGTTTCTTCAGTCCTCCTGCAGTTCAGCTGGCCCTATGACCCAGAAGGAATATTGGCCTTCTGGGTAGCCTTCTGGTCTCAGGAAAACTCCATCTCTTTTCTCAGTCAGCTTCCAGATTCTGGGAGAGAAACTCTCTCTCTCTCTCTCTCTCTCTCTCTCTCTCTCTCTCTCTCTCTCTCTCTCTCTCTCTCTCTCTCTCTCTCTCTCTCTCTTTCTCTCTGTCTTTGTCTCTGTCTCTGTCTCTCTCTGTCTCTCTGTCTCTGTCTCTCTCTGTCTCTCTGTCTCTCTCTCTCACTCTGTCAAGAAAACTCCAACTCACTTCCAGCAGCCCAGATCCCAGATCCTGAGACAATCATTCTTTCTCCACAGGAAAAGTCCAATTCTATCTCTCTGTCTCTAGAATTCTTCTTTATATACAGCACTGGCCTCCTGTCTCAGCCTATAGCCTTCTTCTACCAACAGGGGAGTTGACACCTTCTCAACAGTGGACAGGGCTCACACCTTCCAGACAGGGCTCACACCTTTCATACTTAGCCCTAAGTCTGCTAAACTGATTGCTGTTACACAAAGTAACATCAACACAGGCAGACAAGGCACCACAGCCATCCTTGTTTCCAGTTCTGCCCTGGCTTAGCTGTGCTCAAGTTTCATATATATATATATAATTATTTTAATGGATTAATATTGAAAATCCACTGGTAATACTAACATCACATACATTGGTCATATTACACTGAGTATATCACAGTTTCTCAGTGTCACAGTTGACTTCTAAAATGAAGTAACAGAAGAGAGACTAATCTGCATTGATTAAAGAAATTTCCAGTGCCATTGAGGAAATCATAGGTTCACATAAGAGCAAAAAGTTAACTCTAAGTTTTATTGTCCAATTCTTCATTATATTTCATCAGAGGGGCAAAGAAAAAATATATTTATACAGGGTCAAAAGACTTTAGAGTTGTCTGGGAAAAATAAAAACTAGACATAGGCCCATGACTCAAATTGTATACCAAGATCAAGGTCAATATCATTCAGACATAAAAGCTAGTATTATAAGCAATTGAAAGAAACATTGAAAACTTTCCTGTCAGACTTTTGGATAAGGGAAGGTTTTATAACCAAATAAGAAATATGGGAAATAAAGCCGAAAATTTTAACTAAATAATTCAGAAAGATTTTGTACAAACAAAATCTATATAGCCTAAATTAGAAGGAAGCTAAGAAACTGGGAAAGAACTTTTTTCATGTTTTTCTAATAAAGACCTCATTTCTCAAATATATAGTCAAAATTTTAAAAGAAAATAGAAATCATTCTCAAACTTAAAAATGGTCAAAGGACATGAAAAGGAAATTTTCAGAAGAAGAAATCAAAACTGCTAATGGTCATATGAAATGATCATTCATAATTATAGAAATGCAAATTAAAACAACTTTGGGGTATCTTCTCATACCTATCAGTGTGGTTAAGATGACAGAAAAGGAAAGCTACTGATGTAGAAGAGGCGGAAAAATAGGTACACTAATTAACTGTTGTAGGGGTACTGAACTGATGAAACCGTTCTAGAGAACAGTGCCCAAAGGGCTATAAAATGCTGCATACCCTTTGACCCTGCAACATAACTATTAGATCTTCGTGCCAAAGAGATAAAAGAAAAAGGGAAAGAACCTATATGTACAAAAGTATTCATAGTAGATCTTTCTTATGGTTGTAAAGATTTGAAAATTGAGGGGAAAACAACCAGGGAATGACTGATCAAGTTGTGGATATGATTGTCATGCTATAAAAAATGATGAGGGGAATGATTTCAGAGAAACCAAGGACTAGTTACATGAACTGATACAAAAAGAAGTGAACAGAATCAGAATTTTGTACATAGCAATAGTAATATTATAAGATTTAACCACTATTATTATCACAATGAAAAGGAATTAAGAAGCTTCTTGATGTGGATGAAAGAGAATAAAAGCTAGTTTGAAGCTTAACAAAAAAAACCCCTAAAATCTTGCATATTAGTCCCATCATGTCCTGGCAAATATTAGAAGAAATGGCAGCAGTGTCAGGTTTTATATTCTGGAGTTCAAAGATCACTGCAGATGGCAAGTGCAGTCATTAAATTAAAAGAAACATACTTCTTGGAAGGAAAACTATGGCCAATTTGGGCAGCATACTAAAAAGCAGAGACATTATTTTGCTAGCAAACATCCTATGATCAAAGCTATAGTTTTGTACGTTTTTGTTTTTCCAGTAGCGATATATGGCTGTGAGAGTTGGACTATAAGGAAAACTGAGTACTACAGAATCAATGCTTTTGGATTATGGTAGTGGAGTAGACTTTTGAGAGTCCTTTGGACAGGTAGGAAGTCAAATCAGTCAATAATTAATACAAACTATTCACTGCAAAGTCAAATATTGAAGCTGAAACTTAAATATTTTGGCTACATAATGAGAAGATGGAACTCATTGGAAAAGATGCTGATAGTGCGAAAGATTGAAGGCAAAAAGAAAAGGGCACAGAAGAGGATGAGATGAACTGATAGTAAAATGAAAACAATGAACCCAAACCTGGACAGATTTTGAAAAATAATGGAGGATAGAAGGGCCTGGCATACTCTGGTCCATGTGGTCTAAAAGTGTCAGAAACAACTGAGTGACTGAACAAGAAGTGTAAACTGAAGCATTTTTTCTGTTTGTTTTTTTGTAGCATTGTTAACATGTAGCTCCTTTGACCTCCAGAACATCATATTCTGAGCTCTTCGATCCTCTACTATAGAAGCTGATAGATTTTGTGTTATCCTAATTGTGTTTCCACAGTACTCAAGTTGTTTCTTCCTGGCAGCTTGTAATATTTTCTCCTTGACCTGGGAACACTGGAATTTGTCTATTATAGTCCTAGCAGTTTTCTTTTGGGGATCTTTTTCAAGAGGCAATTGGTGAATTCTTTCCATTTCTATTTTGCTCTCTAGTTCCAGAATATCAGGGCAATTTTCCTTGAGCATTTCTTGAAGTATGATTTCTAGGCTCTTTTTTTTTGTTATCATGGCTTAGATAGTTCAATAATTTTTAAATTATCTCTCTTGGATCTATTTTTCTAGGTCAGTAGTTTTTCCAATGAGATATTTCACATTGCCTTCTATTTTTTCATTTGTTTGGATCTGTCTTATAGTATCTTCATTTCTCATAAAGTCATTATCTTCCATTGCTCCAATCTAATTTTGAAGGAATTATTCTCTTCAGTGACTTTTTGAAATTCCTCTTCCATCTGGCCACTTTGACTTTTTAAAGCATTCTTCTCCTCATTGTCTTTTTTGGGCCTCTTTTGCCATTTCTTAGTCTATTTTAAGGTGTTATTTTCTTCAGTATTTTGGGGGATTCTTTTGGCAAGCTGTTGACTTACTTTTCATGTTTTTCTTGCATCAAAATTTTTCTTCCACTTTTCTTGCTTGATTTTATTTTTTAGTTAATTAATTTTATTTTTCAACATTCATTTCCACAAAATCTCGAGTCACAGTTTTTTCTCCCTGTCTTTTACCAACCTCCACCCCAAAATAGCAATTCTGCTGAAAACCCCTTCCCTCAATCTGTTCTCTCTTATGTCCTCCCCTCTCCACCCCAGTATACATCTTATTTCCCAGTTGCATGTAAAAAACAATTTAAAAAATACATTTGTTTTTAAAGCTTTGAGTTCCAGATTTTTTCCCTTCTTCCCTCCTCACCCACCCCCACTGGGAAGATAAGCAATTCAATATATGTTGTACATGTGTACTTACCCAAATCATTTCCATAATTGTTATATTGTGAAAGACTAACTATATTTCCCTCAATCCTGTCCTGTTCCCCACTTATTCTTATTTTCTCCTTTAACCCTGTCCCTTTTCAAAAAGGTTTTCTTCTAACTTCCCTCCCCCCCAATCTGCCCTCCCTTCTGTTAACCCTCCTCTCATCCCCTACTCCCTTATATTTCTGTAGGGAAAGATATCCAGTTGAGTGTGCATGTTATTCCCTCTTTAAGTCAAATTCAATGAAAGTAAGGTTGTCCCATTCACTTTCACCTTCCTGCTCTTCCCTTCCATTGTAACAGTTTTCTCTTGCTTCTTTTATATGAGATATCCCAATCTATCTCTTCCTTTCTCCTTCTCTCCATAAATTCCTCTCTCACCTAACTTTATTTTTTTAGATATCATCCCTTCATATTCAACTCATCCTGTGTCCTATGTATACATGAACATACATATGCCCACAATAGCATATATATTAATATACACATACGCATTCCCATACATACATATATATGCATGTATACACACACATATATATGTGCATATATGTGTGTGTATGTATATATATATATATATATATATATATATATATATACACATATATATGTTCCCTTCAACTATTCCCATATTGAAAAAAGTCTCATGAGTTACAATTATTTTTCCATGCAGGAATATGAATAGTTCAACTTTAATAAGTTCCTTATGATTGCTTTTTTCTGTGTACTTTTTCATGCTTTTCTTGCTTCTTATATTTGAAAGTCAAATTTTCTGTTCGGCTCTGGTGTTTTCATCAAAAATGTTTGAAAGTCCTCTATTTCATTGAATGGCCATATTTTCCCCTGAAGCATTATACTCAATTTTGCTAGCTAGGTGATTCTTGGTTTTAGTCCTCTCTCCTTTGACCTCCAGAATATCATATTCAAAATGCTTCAATCCCTTACTGTAGAAGCTACTACGTCTTGTGTTACCCTGATTGTGTTTCCACAATACTCAAATTATTTCTTTCTGACTGCTTGCAGTATTTTCTCCTTGACCTGGGAACTCTGGAATTTGGCTATAATATTCCTAGGAATTTTCTTGTTGGGATCTTTTTTAAGAGGAAATTGGTGAATTCTCTCAGTTTCTATTTTGCCCTCTGGTTCTAGAATATCAGGGCAATTTTGCTTGATAATTTCTTGGAAGATGATGTCTAGGTTGTTTTTTTGATCATGGCTTTCACGTAGTCCTATAATTTTTAAATGATCTCTCCTGGATCTATTTTCCAGGACAGTGGTTTTTTTCTAATGAGATATTTCACATTGCCTTCTATTTTTTTCCATTTCTTTGGATCTGTTTTGTGTACCTGGGCATATGACTCTATGGATAACTGATAGCTATGAATAACTCTGAAAACTACCTGTTCATATCCTTTGACCATTTCTCAATTGGAGAATGACTTGTATTTTTGTACATTTGACTCAGTTCTCTAAATGTTTTAGAAATAAGGCCTTTATTAGAGATACTTATTGTAAAAAAATATTATTTCATAGCTTTCTGCTTCCTTTCTAATATAGTTTGCTTTGGATCTGTTTTTGCAAAACCTTTTTAATTTAATGTTACCAAAATTATCCATTTTGCATTTCATAATGGTTTCTCTCTCTTGTTTAGTCATAAATTCTTCCCTTCTCCATACATCTGACAGGCAAATAATTCCTTGCCCTCCTAATTTGCTTATAATATGACTTTTTCTGTCTACATGTACCCATTTTGACCTCATCTTTATTTGCAGTGTAAGCTGTTAGTCCATGCCTAGCTTCTGCCACAATATTTTCCTGTTTTCCCAGTAGTTTCGTCGAATATTGAGTTATTATCCTAGATGCTAGAGTCTTTGGGTTTATCAAACAGTACTTTACTATAGTCTATAGTTTATGTACACCACCATGTTTTGTGTACCTAAACTATTCCTCTGATCTACTCCTCTATTTCTTAGCCAGTACCAAGTAGTTTTGATGATCGCTACTTTATAATGCAGTCTTGGATCTGGTATGAGTAGACTACCTTCCCTTGCATTTCTTTTCAAGAATTTCCTTTATATTCTGGACCTTTTGTTGTTCCAGATGAATTCTGTAATCATTTTTTTCTAACTGTATGATAAATTTTTGGTAGTTTGTTGGCATGCTACTGAATAAGTAAATTAATTTAGGTAACACTGTCATTTTTATTATATTAGCTTGGCCTACCCATGAACAACTGACATTTTCCCCATTTATTTAGATATAACTTTATTTGTGTGAAAAGTGTTTTGTTAACTGTCTTCATATGGTCCCTATGTTCATCTTGGCTGGTAGACTCCCAAATATTTTAAATTGTCTACAATTACTTTAAATCAAATTTCTCTTCCAATCTCTTGCTGTTGGGCTTTATTAATAATATGTAGAAATGATGATGATTGATGTAGATTCATTTTGTATCCTGCAACTTTGCTAAAGTTGTAATTGTTTCAAGTAGGGTTTTTTAAACTTGATTCTCTAGGATTCTCTTAGTATGACATCAGATCACCTATAAAGAATATCTTTGTGTCTTCATTCTCGATTCTAATTCCTTCAATTTCTGTTTATTCTCTCATTGCTAAAGTTAAAATTTCTAGTACAAAACTGAATAATAATCATGATAATGTATATACTTGTTTCACCCCCGGTATTACTGGAAATGCTTTTAATTTACCCTCATTATATACAATGCTTGTTGATTTATTTAGATCAAAGATCCTTATCATTTTAAGGAAATCTTCATTTATTCCTATGTTCTCTATTGTTTTTAATAGGGATGGGTGCCGTATTTTGTCAAAAGCTTTTTCTGCACTTATTGAGGTAATCATATGATTTCAATTTATTTTGTTATTCATATTGTCAGTTATGCAGATGGTTTTACTATTTTTAAAGTAGTCCTGCAATCCTGGCATAAAATCTATCTTGTCATAGTATATTATACTGGTGACAAATTGCTGTAATCTCTTTGCTAATACTTTATTTTGCATCTATATTCATTAGGGAAATTGGTGTATAGTTTTTTTTT
>JAQQSW010004771.1:0-14362 GCA_028646575.1 Pseudocheirus occidentalis | reverse complement strand
GCTGCACCACTATTTTTCCCCCAAAATTCAGCTTGAATTCCACTGACATTTCTCTTAGCCTTCTTTCAACTGGCTTGATAAACGTGGAAATTTCCCCAGGTGCCTCCAATCTGCTCTCCTGTAGACTCAAGCTGCAGCTTTTTCTGACTAGGTCCTGGGTCCTGGCCACACTTTTCAGGCTGGGCCCGCCTCAGCTCCCAGGCTGCTGTGATGAGACCCACCTGCCAAGTTGCAAACTGCCTTCAGCCATAGATGTGTTTCTGTATTTTTGTGACTTTGTGAGTCCTAAAATTTATATAGAGTCGAATTTCCTGGGTATTTAAGGAGGCTGTGGGATCAGTGGAACTTTTCTGCTTTTATGCTGCCATCTTGGCTCTGTCCCCCTGAATTTCTTTTTCTTCAATAGGTCTATCATCAAAGTATTTTTACTTCCTTTTCTGTCAACATGTGCAGTTTATATTTTTTTGTAAATATTACTCTATTTCACTCAGATAGTCAATTTTACTGGTATACAATTGGGTGAAATGAACCCTACTCAACTTTTTATGTAATCCTCATTGGCATTCCTGTCACCCTTTACTTTTTGGATACTGTAAATTTGGTTTTCTTTTGTCAAATTAGCCTGTTGTTTATGCATTTTTTATTTTTTTCTTGATAAAAGCAGCCTTTACTTTTTTTTGTGGAATGGTTTTTAACATTTAACTTTACGGATCTTTTCTTTAATTTTCAGGATTTCAAATTTTGTTTAAAGAATCATAAATGTTCTTTTCTAGATCTGTCTTCTAGGTCATTAACTCTTTCTAATGAGAATTTTTAACATTTTCTTGCTTTTTTATTCATTTGACTATGGTTTATTTTTTTCTGAATGTTTCATGGAGTCATTAAATTCTGCTACCCAGTTGTAATATTTGAGAAATCATTCTCTTCAGTCAGCATTTATAAATGGTTTTCTATTTGATGAAATAAGCTTTTCAGGATTTTCTTTTCTTTTTATGTAATAAATTTTATTTGTTTCTTGTTTACATCATTCATTTTCATGAGATTTTTCAATTACGAATTTTCTCCCCATCTTTCCCCTACCCCAACCCCAAAACAGTGATGCCACTGTAGAACCCCTCCCCTTGTCTGCTCCCTAACTTCCTGGTAGGGCAAGGAGGGTCTCCTTACCCCATCCCCTTCATATATTAATTCCTAGTTGCAGGTATTGCAGAACTTTAAATTCTAGATTATTTCAATTCCTCCCTTGTCACCTACCCCCACTGGAAGTACAACCAATTCAATACAGGTTGTGTAGGTGTGTTTATACAGGACATCTTCATAGTCGACATACTGTGAAAGTGATCATATGTCCCTCCTTCCTATCCCTCCCCCTTGCTCTGTTTTCTACCTTGTCCCTGTCCTTTTATTGAAGTGTGAGCATCCAGCATCCCTCCCCCACACACTGCCCTCCCCTCCATCATCCCGCCTTTAATCCCCACGCACCCTACTCTATTATGTGGCATGATGCCTAGTTTAAAGTTTATTCCATTTCTATCCTAAACCAGATTCAATGAGAGCAAATGAAAGTAAAGTTTAACAGTAATCCCTTGACACTTCCACACGGGATGATTAACACCATTTTGTCTCTCCCTGTGTCATCTCATTCTAGTCTTCTCCCACCTCAGAATTTGCCTTCTCCAGTATCATCCCTTCTTATTCAATTGCTCCTATGCCCTATATATACCCATATATACACATGCTCATATATGTATTCATATGCATATATAGCCTCCTATATAGACGTAAGTGTAAGTATATATATATATCCATATGCATTCCCTTCATCTATCTTCATATTAAGAAAAGTTTCATAAGTTACTATTGTCATTTTTCAATATTGGCATGTAAATAATTCAAATTTGATAAGTTCCTTATGATTTCTTTCCCATGTTTACTTTGTCATGCTTCTAGTGTTGGATTGTCAAATTTTCTGTTCAGTTCAGTTTTTTTTTTAGCAAGAATGCTTGAAAATCCTCCACCTCATTGAATGACCACATTTTCCCCTGGAATAATATGCTCAATTTTGCTGGATACTTGATCCTTGGCTTTAATCCCAGCTCCCTTAATCTTTGAAATAATCATATTCCAGGCCCTCGATCCATCAGTCTATAAGCTGCCAGATCTTGGGTTACCCCGATAGTGATTCCACAGTATTCAAATTGATTTTTTTTGGTGGCCTGTAATATTTTCTCCTTTAACTGGGTATTCTGGAACCTGGCAATAACATTTCTAGAAGTTTTCTTTTGGGGACCTTTTTGAAGATGTGCTCGGTGAATTCTTTCAAGTTCTATTTTGCTCTCTGACTCAAAAACATCAGGAAAATTTTCTTTGAGGATTTCTTGAAGGATGCTTTCCCAGTTCTTTTTATGGTCATGGTTTTCAGGTAGACCAACAATTTTCAAATTATCTCTCCTGGATCTATTTTCCAGATGAGTGGGTTTTTTTTCAAGTAGATATTTCACATTGCTTTCTATTTTTTTCATTTATTTGTTTTTTTAATAGTGACTTGGTTTCTCATTAAGTCTTCAGCTTCCACTTTCTCCACTCTAATTCTGAAGGAATTATTCTCTTCAGAATGCTTTTGATATTCCTTTTCCATCTGGGAAATATGACTTTTTAAGGCATTTTTTACCTCATTGGCTTTCTGGTCTTTTTTGCCATTTGGGTCAATCTATTTTTTAACGTATTGTGTTCTTCAGTCATATTGTTAACTCTCTTTTCATGATTTTCTTGCATCATTCTCATTACTCTTCCCAATTTTTCCTCTACTTCTCTTATTTGTTTTTCAATGTCCTTTTTCAGTTGATCTATAGCTTCTAGGAATTCTTCAAGTGTCTTGGAAGCATTTGCTGTGCGAGTTCTGACTGTGTTTTCTTCCTCCCGTTCCATGCTTTAATCCTTTTTGTCCACAAAAAAGGAATCTCGAGTTTTATTGCTGTTCTTATTTTTCTTCCTTTTCCTTATGTTGGCCATTCAATTAATTGGTGGGTTTTTTAGCTTTGTGAAATTCTGCTTACAGAGCGGAAAGCTCTGTTCCAAATCGCTGGGTTTTCCCAGATGCTGGAACTATTAGGGGAGTGTTGCAGGCCGCTCACAGCTTTGGCTTGCTGAAAATGCTCCCCAGGACCCCCACCCAAGACCACACTCTTGATCCAGGCCACTCAAAGCAAGAGCGCATGGCCCTGATCAGTTGTTTCAGCCCCTCTGCCAGATCTGCAGACCAGGGTCTCTGAAGCAGTTCCTTTCCTTACCCCACTGCTTCCTTGCCCTGGGTGTACATTTGCCAAACTGCTTTTCCTCCCCCAAATTTACCTTGAAAACTTCCCTCACTTCTGCTGACCTCTAATCCTGGTTTAGTAGATGTGAAGATTGCTTCAGGTGCTTTAGATCTTCTCTGAAGTAGACTCACACTGTCGCTTTGGAGGTTTGGCTCCTCCTGACCACCCTGGAGCCTGGCCATATGACTGTTTCAGGTTGGGCTTGTCTTGGCTCCCTGCCTGCAGGCCTACAAGATGAGCCTCTCCTGTCCAGCTGCCTTTCTATAATCCCTATTTTTCACACATCGGTAGATGTGGACTTGCTTGAGGCGGTATATCTTCTCTCTTGTAGTCTGGCTGCATCACTGCTCAGCTGGGCTAGGCTCCGCCTGATTGGCCTGGGACCTGGCTGTGTTTTGATTTCAGGCTGCCATGATGATCCCCTGCTGCTGAGCTGCCTTTTGCAAGAGATGTGCTTTCTGTATTTTTGTGAGTTTGAGAGTCCTAGAATTTGTCCAGAGTCACGTTTTATGGGTATTTAGGGAGGTTGTATGGGAGCTGCAGGACCTTGCTGCTTCTACACTGCCATCTTGGCTCTGCCTCAGGATTTTATTTTCATTATTGAATTGTTGAACCTCTTTATTTCATTTGGCCTTTCAAATTTTAAAGTGTAATTTTGTGTCTTTTTAACATTTTGTTAATTGTCTTTCATTGTTTTATTCTCTCATCCTCATTTCTTTGCCTAATTTTTCCTCTACTAATCATTTAATTTTGAAAATTGATTTTACGTCCTTTGGGATTGTTTTGCTTGTATCAAATCGACATTCTTCTTCTGATTTCACTCTCTTTTTCTGAGTTTGTGTCTTGATATTGCCTATCACCACAGTACTTTTTACAATGCAAGGTTGTTTTTTGTTCTTTGTTCAGTTTTCTATTTATTTTTGAGGTGGTACAATATGTTAAAATGTAGCTGTCTTCCTGCTGTCAGAGAATGAAAGATTTTTTCTCCTCATTTTTTTAGTGTTACTTCTGAGGGTTTGGATAATTATAGTTCTTAAAATGTTGTGATCTAGGTAAAGGCATGGTCACCGCTGTTTTGGTTGGTGCTCTGTTCCTCACCTAAGAAGACCCCTGATCACTTGGGACTAAAACACAATACTATTCCTTAGGGCTGCTGCTTCCTTGGAATTAAAAACAACATTGCTCCTCAGGGCCCATGGTTCCTTGGAGCCAGAAGTCTTCACTGTTCCTCAGAGTCCCTCATCCTGTGTGACCAAAAGCAGTACTCTCCTTCAAGGGTTCTTGATTGTCATGACCCAAAGTTCTCATCTTCTCACTTGAACTACGTCCCAGCACTGGGTATATGTAGTCCAATTGCCAAAGATTTTCTTCTCAGGGATTCCTATTGGTTGAAATTGTTCCCCTTTACCCTTGAACTATAATATAGAAGTGGATATAAGCAATCGATTTGCCAAATATTCTCTTGTCATGCATTCCACAGCCATCCCCTATAATCTCTTTCTCATGAGTTTTTGGGTATCCTTACCATCTCTGTCTTTAAAGTTCCCAAAGATTCTGCTTTTCTGTTTCTACTACCCAGTTCTACAACTGGTGTTTTATCTATGTAGAATACAGAGTATCCTTCACTCTCATATTATAGTTCTCTCCTTCCAACATACTAAGGTGACTTGAGATGGGAGAATATCTCACTCTGATTCTTAGTTGACTTAGTCCCTCTAGAATTCTGAGTCTTTGTTTTAAAATTATCTAGAAGAAAGTGATAGTAGAAACTGGGTAAGTGCTTCATCTGTTATTACATTTGACTCTGCTCTTGGAAGTGCTGAAGAGTTTTTTTCCCCATAAGTAGGTCATATTACCCAATTGGATCAGTGAATTCAATCCACTGATCAAATGTATAATGCAAAAGATTTGCAGAGATCTCAGCAAAAAAAAAAACATTTTTACCCTCCATTAGCTTTCATTCAAGCAGAGAAATATATTTTTTGTTTTAGTTCAAGTGTCACATAAAAGCATTGTTCCATATAATTTTTTTTCTATGAGAGATTAAGGCCTAGAAATTTAGAGTGACTAAATCAAAGAGGCAGAATTAATTAAGGCTAGAACCAAGACAAAAAGAGGTTGTGAAATATTATTGCTATTATTTCACTCTTCCTTGGTGTGCTTTAAATTTCCAATATAAGGGGGAAGAAAGCAAGAAAGGAAGAAAGGAAAGAAGGAAAAATAAAAAAATAAAAAAGAATAAAGAAATTAAAAATAAATAAAGGAAAAGTTATATGTTTCCTCATTACATTTTGTTAAGTGCCATAGTGAAATATGATTATGCCTAATATATTTCAATTGGGTCATATACTGATTCAATATACTTTTGTTGTTTATGGTTCATTTGTTAGAAGATAAAATAAGGAAATCCAAGACTACATACAGATGTAAATCAGAAGTAGAGAGACAACTAAGAAAACCTAGATGACAATCTTAAGTCTGTAATTTCCTGCCTCTGTGACACTTGAAAAGTCAATAAAACTTTTCATATATTCTACAATTCTATTTATTTAAACAAAGAGGGAGCAGGGGGAGAATTGAGTTGGCAGAGTTGAAGATGTAGTTTTTGAGATCTCCCTCAAGCCCCTGAAAATTTTTAAATACCTTCACATTGAAAATACCTTTAAAAATTTCCCTAAAAAATTTCTATAGCAGTAGTACATGGAAAAAGATATAGTAAAACTAATGTCTAATGCAAGAAAACCTGGAATGTAGACAAGAAGGTTTTGTTACACTAGTCTGAGAGAGAAGTACAGTCAGCATAGACCATGCCAGCACAGACTGTGCCATAGCAAACATGGAGCTGGCCTCATAACACTCAATTTCTAAATAGACAATTTAAAGTGTCAGTAGGAAAGGTCTGTGTGATTTTGGTAAGAGAGGAGTGCAATCTTGCTCCAACCCCAGGGTGGTAGATGCAGCTACTTCAAGAGCTTTTGTCCCTCTAATGATGGAGAGATAAAGTGGCTACTCAAAGGGGGATTTCAGGGATCTCTGCTGGCACTAAGGCAGGATTTTCAAGCTTAGACTGTGTCTAGATCTGCATCACAGTACTGGGTAGTAGGCCTGGGGAAAAGAGTAGCACTGACTTGGTGGAGCTTCTGCAACAGTGGAGAGGGTACCATCCTCATAGTTTCAAGGAATAAAATAATGCTTGTGGTCATTCACAAACCAAAATACAGACCAGGAGATGAGTAACTACTTCTTCTTTAATCATACACCCTTGGAAGAACTGAAGATTTACAGGTACCTTGAAATATCCCTGAAAACAGTTATATAAAACCTCTGAAGCTTGTATACCCTTCACACTAGAAGCAGAGTCCTACCTTAACAAAAAGTTAGAAAATCAAATAATTGACCAGGAAAAATGAACAAACAGTGGGAAAAATCAGACCATAGTATCTCACCTTGGTGACAAGGAAGATTGAAACATACAACTAGAATAATATAACAAAGTCAAAGTTCCTAGATGAAAATAAAAACATGAAACTATGGAAGAGATAAAAATGCTTTTGAAAAGTAAAGAAATGAAGTAGAGGAAAAATTGGGAAGAGAAATTAAAGTTTTGCAAGAAAATCAGGAAATACAAATGAACAACTTGCTAAAGGTGACCCCCAAAATGCTGATGAAAATAATACCTTAAAATTAACTGATAAAAATGGCAATAGAGATCCAAAAACAAAAGAAAACAATGAGAATTCCTTAAAAAAGAATTGGCCAAAAGGAAAAGGAGGTCCCAAATCTCACTGAAGAAAATAATTCCTCAAAATTAGAATGGAGCAAAGGGTAGCTAATGACTTTATGAGAAATCAAGAAAAAATAATAAAAAAGCATTATATAATAGAAGGCAATATGAAGTGTCTCACTGGAAATGTAACTTATATGGAAAATACATTCTGAAAATCATGATTCAAGGAAGAGCCTAAACATCATCTTTCAAGAAATTGTCAAGGAAAACTGCCCTGATAATCTGGAACCAGTGGGAAAAATTAAAAATGAAAGAATATGATGACACCAAAGGAAAACTCCTAAGAATATTTTAGTCAATTTTCAGAGTTCCCAGTTCAAAAAGATATTTTACAAACAACCAGAATGAAATAATTTGAATATTGTGGAAATACAATCAGGATAACAGAAGATTTAGCAGCTTCTCTATTAAAGGATCAGGAGCTTTCAATATAATATTCTGGAGGTCAAAGGAATGAGAATTAAAAACCTAAAATCACCTTCCCAGTAAAACTAAGTATAATCTTTCAGGCAGGAAAAAAGATATCCCATTAAAGAGAGGACTTTCAAATATTCTTGAGGAAAAGATCAGAGCTGAAGAGAAGTTTTAATTTTCAAATACAAGGATCAAGAGAAGCATGAAAAGGTAAACAGAAAAGAGAAATCATAAGGGACTTATTAAAGTTGAAATGCTATATTTTTACTTGGAATGATGATATTTTTAAATTATGAGGCCTTTCTCAGTATTAGGGTAGATGGAGGTAGGTATATATACCTATATTTATATCTATATCTACATAGATATAGAAAGATATAGATAGAGGGCCCAGAGAGATTTGAATATGCAGGAATGATATATAAAAACATACAGTTAAGCAGAAATAAAGGAATCTACTTAGAAAATAAAAAAGAGAGAGGTAAAATGGGTGAAATTATCCCACATGAAAGAGGCAAGAACAAACTTTTACACTGGAAGGGAAGGTAGAGGTGAAAGGGAATTAGTGAACTTTATTTTCAATGGATTTAAGTTAAGGATGGAATAACAACATACTCTTGTGTATAGAAACTATTCTACCCTACAGGAAAGTATGGGGTAAGAGGATGAGTGGGGACGATAGAAGGGAGGGAAAATGTGGTGATACAAAGACAATCACTAGCAGCATTTCAAAAGACTGCTTCTGTGAATAGCTTTTAAGGTTCTGATTACACAGTATAGGGAGCCCTGTATTTATTCAATAAAAACCATAGCAAAACATTTATAGTAAATCAAAGTACAACATTTACTACAATACAATTTATCACAGAAAATCAAAATATAGCATTCACAACAACACATCACAGAAAATGACCACATAATTTCTACCACAGTGGTCCCACAATTTTCAAAAAAGATCATTTAATGACTCAATCATTCAATTATACTTAAGGAGGTTTGCCTCCTTAAAGAACACAAAACATAAGAGTCAAAATTCTCCACTCAATCTGTTAACTCAGTCACTTATTCAGTCATCAATCACTAAGTACAAACATTTAATCAATCAATCATTATATCACCTTGATCATTCAATCATCCTTCATCATTTACTATTAAATCATCAGAAAGTACACAGACCCTCCAACCTTTGGTCCCTAGTAAATTTACCATTTCTTAGTCAGTACACAGTATCCAAGTAAAGTCTTCTTTAAATTGACTTGGGGTGCTTTCTTGGATTCCATAGATCCCCTTCCATGGTCTCAGATCCTACCTGGATTCACCAAACAGTCATCTGGGTTCAAAGGCAGATAGCTTCCATGTCCTTGTCTAGATGTTTGTGCAGATTCTGCTCCACATTGTAGCTCACAATGTCCAGTCCATCTGAATTCCTTCACAGTCTCTTCCTGGGAAGTCAAGGCTTAACGAATCCACAGACAGTCTAAAATCCTTCACAGTCATGCTTCCTCAGACTTTTGGCAGCTCCTGATGGCCCTTGGACTCAGCAAGAGTTTCAGTTGGTTCCCAGAGTTAAAACCCCTCCATCCAGGTTTTCAAAATCAAAATCATTCTCTCATTCTCTCCATCTTCAGGCCAGGGGATCACCTTTTCTCTTCAGCTTCTTTGGCGCCTCTTCATCTTCCCTAGCAGCAGCAGCTTCTGCCTATATGGAACTTGCTACAAGAAGATCTGACTCTCCCTCTCTGGGTCTTTACCTTATATACAGTATTGCCCCTCCCATGTCAGCCCCCTCCTGTTACATCAGCAACAGGGACAGGAGTTCATACCTTGTGATTAATTACTAAGTGCTAAGTACCTGTTACCTTTGCTAATACAAAGGGATTTTCAAATTCAAAACATATTACCATTACAGGTGACAGGGTAATCAGAAGCAAATACTTTTGAATAGGGACATGGTCAAAAAAGAAAATAGCATACTAAGGGGGGTGTGGTAGGATGGAAGGAAATAGACTTAGTTTTTACAACAACTATTATATAATAGTTTCATATGGCTACACAGATATAACTGATCAAACTGCTTGTATTCTCAATTAAGATGGGTGGGGATGCAGGAAGGGAGAAAATGAGGAACTTAAAGTTCTATAAATGCATGCTACAATTAGTTTTTACACACAACTTGGAAATAAGATATACAGTTAAGGGGATGTTGAAATCCATATTGTCCTACAGGAAAATAGAAAGGAAATAGATAAGGAAAAGGGATAAGGGAGGGGGTTTGGTAACAGAAGGGAAATCAGATTGGGGAAAGGGATAATCAAAATGCATGATATTTTGGGCTGGGGGAGTGGAGACATGAGGAGAAAATTTGGAATTTAAAATGTTGTGAAAGAAAATGTTGAAAGCTATTGAAAACAATAATAAAAAAGAAAACATGTAAAAAGAATGAAATGATCTCCAGTGCTTCTTTTGACATTAATATTTGGTGATTATTCAAGCTTTCATCCTTATAATACGTAATTTTTATTGTCCATTACTATTAGCAATCAATGCAACCTAAAATGTCAGTGAAAGATTAGGATTTCCACAAATACTATTCTGCCTTACCATTTCTTCCTACTCTGCCTCCATATAGAACAAATGAATCTCCCATACAGACCAAACATTTTGTAGGTAAGAGTGAGGTAGACTTCACCAAGATACGGCCTACCTTACCAGATAAAAAGAAGGTGAAAGCAACAGATGTTTATTCCACAAAGTTCTGTGATATCTAGATAAACTGATATATATATATATATATATATATACATATATATATATATATATATATATATATATACCAGAATATTGATCTAGCTATATCTTTATCCTCTCATCAATTCAATTATATCATCATCATCATCATCATCATCATCGATAATTATCATTTGCACCATTTTCTATTGAGAAAATTGAAGCAAATAAAAGTAAAGTGACTTTCCCAGGGTCAAACAGTAAGCATCCAAGCCCATAATTTATTAGAATGGTTCACATGCTTTGGACTGGAACTGGTGGTTGCTCATTTATTCATAAATAATTCACACTCTTCCAATTCCTTTAAAATCAAACAGTTTTCAAGTGGCATTTCCCCTCCCCATTCATGTAGGAATGACTCCTTTGCATTTATCCATTTTATTGACTAAATCATATTGAATGACCATGCTGAAACATATGTATCATCTATATATTCAGTTGGTTTAGTGAATACAAATTCATCTCTATCATTTAAAATAATATAGAGCATTTTCAGGCTTATAACTCATCAAGCAGGAAGCATACTGTTCAGTGCAATGTATAATCATTGGTATGGTTTCCTGAGGTAAGGATTTTTTAAAGTTATCTAGCATTATAATCAGTTATTTCTTTCTGTTTTCAGCTGAAAACGTAACAAAAAGAGATAGAAAGAGAAATGTCATTTAAAGTAACTTGAGACTTCCTTTCTGATCAGCTGAGTTGCCCGTGAGGAGGGTTCTAAGCAGCCATAGTGCCCACCTGAAATGGCATGATTCTGAAGCCCCATTTGCAAAAAGACTGGAAAAAATGATTTGCCACATAGTTAAACCAGCCCATCAGGAAGATCAGAAGGCGAAAGACTCGTCAAGCAAAAGCCTGTCTTATTGCTCCTTGTCTTGCATCTGGTCCTACCCAGCTCATAGTGAGGTGCCCTACCATCTGATACCACACCAAAGTCCATGAGAGGATTCAGCTTGGAAGAACTTCAGGTGGCAGGTATCCATAAAAAAGCAGCATGGACCATTGGTATCTCTGTGGACCCTCAATACCAAAATAAATCTACAGAGTCTCTCCAGGCAAATGTGCAGTGACTGAAAGAATATCGTTCCAAACTGATCCTCTTCCCAAGGAAACCATCTGCACCCAAGATGGGAAATAGCTCTCCTGAAGACCTCAAGTTGGCAAGCCAACTTACAGGACCAGTTATGCCAATCAGAAATGTCTACAAGAGAGAAAAAGCTCTTGTCATTACTGAAGATGAGAAGAATTTAAAGGTATTTGCTAGTCTTCATATGGCCTGGGCCAATGCCCATCTTTGGAATCCAGGCAAAACAAGCCAAGGAAGCTGCAGAGCAAGATACGGAGAAGAAAAAGTAAACAGCCTCTGAGAATTTTGAATAAAATAGTACAATTAAAAAAAGTAACTTGAAAGAATACAAAATACTTGGAAATCACCTTGACAATTGTAAAGGCAATCACACACAGCTTTCCAGAGGACTGCTTCTGTGAATAGCTCTGAGGTTCTGATTACATAGTACGATGGACTCTCTATTTGTTCAGCAGTAAAGTAAAGCAAAATATTAACAGAAAGCAAAGAAAGCATTCATAATGATATAAAAAGTATCACTAACATGGCCACAGAGTTTTCAGTTAAACTGGTCACATAGTTTTAAACAAAAGATATCATTCAGGAAGTCCTTAATCCAATCATCATTAAGGAGCAATCCTCCTTGTCTTAATCTCTCAGTTGGGGGGGCGGGGTGGAGACAAGGTGACTGAGTAAAAGCAAGACATTCTCTAAGCACCCCTCCAACCTTGAATACCTATAAAATAGGACTCTACACAAATTTTAGAGCTACAGAATCCACAATCACAGTGAGAAACAAATCTGCTGAAGGCAGTCTGATAGGCTGACACAAAGGGTCTACCACACCCAGCTGGGAGAAAAAGGAAAGCCCAAATGAGCTGCCAGGTCCAGATGCAGGGTCGCCCCGACCAGTGGCACAGACTGGCCAGAGCAGACTTCAGGAGAGTGAATCACCAGCAGCTGTGGCCATTTCCAGATTTCTCATGCCATAAACACCAAAGAGAAAGCAAAAGGTCAGTGGGGAATTCTGTGGGAAAGGGATGACTGAAGAGCATTATCCAGCCCCTACCCCAGGGTGAGAGGTTGTGGAGGCAAAGCAATTGCAGCTGCAGCCACATGGTTACCTCCAGAGCTCCTGGCCTGCAGATGACAAGGGGACCAAATGACCATACAAAATGTAATTGCTCTTCTTTGTCCTCTTTGGATCTGGATTACAATCTTGGGTGGGTGTCTTTGGGTGTGTGGCCAGTGTGCCAGAACTTGTGGTGGCTGTAGAGAGAGTCCCCCCCTCAGACTTCTGACAACATTTGTGAAAACGCCAGTAATTTGGGACATAGCTCTCTCCACTCTGAAAGCACAGGTCTACAGTAGCAAAGAGCTCAAATGTCACATAATTTGCTTGCAAAATGAGCAAGCAGAAGAAGCAAAATCAGATTATAGAATCCTTTTTTGGAGAACAAAAAAGATCAAAACATGGAACCAGAAGAAGTTAATGAAGTCAAAACTCCTTCATCAAAAGCTTCCAAGGAAAAGAATACATTAAAAATCCAAATTTTCCTGATGGAAAAGAAATTTTAAAAACTCACTGAAGTGAATAATTCCTTCAAAATTAGACTGGAGCAAATGGAAGCTAATGACTTTAATGAGAAATCAAGATGCTGTATAAAAGATCCAAACAAATGAGAAAAATAGAAGGCAATGTCAAATATTTCATTGGAAAAATCACTGACCTGAAAAATACGTCCAGGGGAGCTAATTCTAAAATTATTGGATTACCCGAAAACCATAATCAAAAGAAGAGCCTAGAAATCATTGCTCAAGAAATTCTCAAGTCAAATTGCCCTGATCATCTAGAACCAGAGAGCAAATGAGAAATTGAAAGAATTCACTGATCACATCTTGAAAAAGATCCCCAAAAGAAAACTTGTAAGAATATTATAGTCAAATCCCATAGGTCCCAGGGCAATTAAAAATATTGCAAGCTGCCAGGAAGAAACAAAGTAAGTATTATGGAAACAGAATAAGGATAACAAAAGATCTTGTAGCTTCTGCATTAATGGATTGAAGGGCTTGGAATGTGTTATTCCAGAGATCAAATGAGCTAGAATTAAAACTAAGAATCATCTACCCAGCAAAATTGAGTATAATGCTTCAGGGAAAAATGTGATTATTCAAAGAAATAGAGGACTCTCAAGTATTCTTTATAAAAAAAACAGAGCTGAACAGAAAAATTTTACTTCCATATGCAAGAAGCAAGAGAAGCTCATGATTCTCATGAAGGTAAAGATGAAGAAAACATCAAAAGGAACTTATTAAAGTTGAACTATTGACTTTCAGACATGGAAAAAAATGATAATTATGGCTCATTAGACTTTTCATAGTATGAGGACAGTTTAACAGAATATATATGTGTGTGTGTTACATATATGCATAGACACATATACATATACACATATACGAACATATATATGAGTATATGTGTGTATATGTATAGGAGGGTGTGTGTGTATAAATACATAAGTGAGTGTGTGTACATGTATACATAGACAGAGGACAAAGGACATGGTGAATAGGAAGGGATGATATCTAAAAATAAAATTAAAATGTTGCAATGCCAAACAAAGGCAAATTGTAAGGTTCAGATTGCCAGCATATCAAACCCCATTTATTCTACAAACATTTACAGAGAAAGTCAAAATCCAGTATATCTCATACATTTCACAAGTAAATTCTCAATTCAATCTAGGTCAGTCAAAGTCTCTTCTCAAACGGAGATCAGACTACTCCACTCCTAGACAGCATATTCTTTTAGACAGTCAAAATCTCTTCTCAAATGGATAGAGTTCTTCTCAAATAGAGATCAGTTTCTGATCATAAACAAAGTATATCTATTTGGTCAATCACAGAGCACAAAATAACCAAAGGTTTCCCACCCCTGGACTCAAAGTACTTACAATATCATTCATTAACACTAAGCACTTTCTCAAAAGG
>JAQQSW010004770.1:0-14362 GCA_028646575.1 Pseudocheirus occidentalis | reverse complement strand
TTAAGGCATTCTTCTCCTCATTGGCTTTTTGGGCCTCTTTTGCCATTTCAGCTAATCTATTTTTTAAGGTGTTATTTTCTTCAGTCAGGTTGTTGCCTCTCTTTTCATGATTTTCTTGCATCATTCTCATTTCTCTTCCCAATTTTTCTTCCACTTCTCTTATTTGATTTTCAAGATCCTTCTTAAGCTCCTCTATGGCTTGTAACTAGTCTACATTTTCCTTGGAAGCTTTTGGTGCGGGAGTTCTGAGTGTGTTGTCTTCTTCCCATTCCATGCTTTGATCCTTTTTGTCCCCACAGAAGGAATCTAAAGTTTGATTTCTGTTCTTACTTTGCTTCCTTTGCCTGTTCATATTACCAGTCAATTACTCGACTTTTTGTCTCTGTCGAACTCTGCTTCCAGAGTGGAAAGCTCTATCCCAAAGCAGTGGCTTTTTGCAGCTGCTGAAGCTATTAGGAGGCTGTAGCCTCCACCAGTTTTGGCTCACTGAAAACCCACCTCAGGACCACCACCCAAGACCACAATCCTGATCCAAGCCAGTTAAGGTAAGAGCACTCAGCCCCTGAATGATTGCTTGGCCCCCCTGCAATCTGCAGACCTGGAGCTCTGAAGCAGCCATGTGGAAGCGACTACACTGCTTCTGCTGCTTCCTTGCCCTGGGGGGCAGTTCAGCTTGACTGCTTTTCTCCCCCAAATTTACCTGAGTTTCACTTACCTTTCACTTAGTCTTTAGTTCTTATGGCTTGGTAATTCTGGAAATCGCCAAAGCTGCTGCTGGTCCACTCACCTGAAGGCTTCAGCTGTGGCTTGTCCTGGACATCCCCAGGCCAAGCTGCAGTTTCTAACTGGGCTGGTTTCAACTCCTAGTGTGCTGTGATGAACCCTTCCTGTCCCACCTGCTAAGCTGTCTTCAGCAGATGTGTCTTTCTGTACTTTTGTGAGTTCTGGAGCCCTAAAATGTGTTTAGAGTCATATTTTATGGGTATTTGAAGTATCTATGTGGGACCTGCGGAATTTTCTTTATTCTAAGCTGCCATTTTGGCTCTGCCCCCCATCACAACTTTTGTATCCATATTGTGCTATATCATCAGTATGTAGCAGGGGTTCTTGACTGTACCTGTGAAGACTAAGTATGCTTTCCCACTTGATGAAAAGGTAAAAAACCTCCTTTGTAGATCCTTTTGCATTTGTAACTGCTATCCCTGTGGCACCAGTCATAATGGTTACTCCTCTAACTGCTGTGCCAGTCAAGGTGGAAGCAAATGAAGAAGAATCTGATGAAGATATGGGATTTGATCTATTAGATTCTCCCAAAACAATTATTCAATTCTTGTGAAAAAAATAGATAAATGTGTTCATTTATCTATGAAATTAAGACAACAACCACAACTACAAACAAATAGAAAGCTTGGCATGAAACTCAGACTAGATCATCCCAAAAGCATTTAAAGATGAAACCGGAAGGAGAACAACAAACAAACTGATCTGTCAGCATTTCTAGACTAGAACTATTTTCTTTCTCAATGGCATTTGGAATCTATCATCTCTGTACCCAATGTACTATTAAAAATAAGAAGCAGACAGATCCTATACATGATTGTATGCCACCATGGGGGGATCAGGTGGGGAATGTGGAGGAAGGGGAGAAAAATCTATAACTGAAGTGACTATGGAACAGAATCTTGTAACCTAAAAGTAAACAAACAAGTCAATAAATAATGTTTATTGCCACAAAAAAAAATAAGAAGCAGAAATAGCATTAAAGAAGCCAAAGAATAGAAGTGCATCTGGACCAGACCAAATATACATAGGAAATCTTTTCTGGAGTGACATAATTTGAGTGCATTGAGGGATTCTGAAATGAAAGATGGGAAAATACTGAATGATTGGGGAAAATCATTTGTGGTGCCAAAAACTGAATTAAAACATCAACAACTTCCATCAGTGTCATTTTGCTATCTCAAAATCATTATGAAAATCATCCATATAAACATAGGAGCTATCCTTGTTGAAAATTTGAAAAAGGGAATGGACAGGTTTTTATAAATGGTATTCTCAAATAGACCACAGCTTCATAGTTAACAATTGACTGAAAGATGCCAAGAATTCAAGACCCAGTCTTTTAAAATCAATTGTTGATTATTTTTTAAAATTGGTTAGACCAAATTTCAGTTTAAATGGATTTTTTTTCCTATAAGGTTATCTCATGTACTTGATAAGATCATAAAAAATTCCTTAATAAATATAGTAGCAGAGATAATTGTTCAACAATTATCAATATCAAGTGAATCATAAAACAGGGAAATGAATGCTCACCATGGGAATTTTCTGTTATCTGGGAGAATGTATAGCATTGAATTCAAAAGAAACTGGTATTCACTCTGTATAGATCATGAGGTCTTCTAGAAATTCCTCTTTCTGCATGACATTGTGCTGATTGCATCCAACTTCTAAATTAAATTCACAACTACTCAAAAGAATTTAGCCTAAAAATCCACAGATAAAAGATTAAGTGGGTGAACATTGACCATTTCCCAAACTAGTAGACAGTATAACGGTTATTTGTGGTGGTTAATAAGGGAACTCCTGGTCAAGGAAATATGCAAAGACTCCTATGAAGTGATTCACAGAAAGATCAATAGAACTGGAACAGGACACATTAATTACAGGGCAGCAGAGTGACCTTAAAGTCAAGAAGCTGTGTTCAAATCTACTTCTGTTGGTCACTACATATGTGACTTTGGGCAAGTGACTTCTCTGAGCCTCAGTTTCCTCATTTGTCAGATTAAGGGGTAGGACACTAACTCTGAGGTATCTTCTACCTCTAGATCTATAATTCAGTGAACTAAATAATAAAGAAATTAAAGCTAATAGAACTTGGGTACTTTTTGAGTCCTAAGCAAACAGTAATCTTAATTATACTAAATTTTGTGAAATGATCTTTTTAAAAATTTTACTTAACTTGGTATTTGGTAACAATTGTGATTTTTATGTATGACTTGTGGGACAATATAAAATTGTGCCACAATGACTGTTTTAAGACTCTTTCCCGTGTGGCACTAGAGAAGCAAGGAAAAGGACATTGCTTGTGCCTTCCCAGAGATTCTGGAGGACTTTCTAGATTGGGATCATGGGTGATGTGTCCAAAAAATTCTGCTTATTTTCTGAGTATGGCAAAATTTTCAGATCCAAGGGGAGAGTGAAATAGGGGTCTCATGCATGTGTAGGATGCCTAGGGTGGCACCTCTACTCTTGGAAAAGGTAAAGAGTCTATCTCTGTGACAATCATGACATGAGAGGTGAATACCTTAGAGAAACTATGAAACACACATGGGCATTCTGTGACTGATTTGGGTTAGGTAGCAGCATGGTTAGAAGGAAGCTTTGTCAATTGTCTGTATAGAAAGAATTGGGGTCATTCTTCCTTCAGCTATGTTCTCTCTGTTGGTGGGACTCCTTTGCTCACAGGGTCTGTGCAGAGACAATAGAGGGGACTGGTCTTCTTTCTTCTGAGGTCACATTGCCCTCCTGTAGTTGTTCTTTTCAGCTCTAGATGAAGGGAGTAGAGCTTATGAGTTCCAAAAGATCAGGAGAGAAATATGACAGGAATCTTAGAGCCAGAGTCCAGGTTAGGTCTTCTAGTCAGTCTGGCTTCAGTTTCCAGAGGAGCAAGAAATAAGCTTCAGGAGGAATCTTTGGGACTCAGGTCAGTGGAAACTCATCATCAAAACCATTGCGGGCATAGAACCTTGAGGAGCAGATATGGCAGGCCTGGATCTGAGAGAGCAAGCCAGAGTGTACTTGCTATAATTTTTATTTCTTTATTGCTAAACTAAGGAATTTGTTCACCCTTTCCTGATGATAGATATGGAAAATATGGAAAATAGAAGAGTATGGCTCCAAAGAATAAGTCAACTTTATTTTTTACTTCTAATAAACTATTTATTGTATGATTTATGAGATTTTAGTTTTGGAAATTCTAATTGTTAGAAACTTGATTCCTCTTCAGTTTAGATTTTCTCTCCAAGTTCCTTTCTTCAGCTTTTGTGGATCTTACATGGTAGATTTGGAGCAGGAAGGGACTTTAGAGGCCATCAAGTCCAACCCCCTTGTTTTGCAAATGAGGACATTTGAAACACAGAGAGATGTAAGTGTTGCATGTTCAAACACCTAATAAGTGACTAAGGCAGGATTTGAACTCGTCTTTCTGTTTCTAAGCCTAGCTCCATACTAATCAGAACCAGATTAAAGTTTGGTTTAATGAGAAGTGGATGGGATTTGGAGTCAGGGGACCTGGGACAGAGTTGACTTTGTCTGTCACTAGCTGTGAGTAAATCATGTTATCTCCCCAAACCTGCCCTTTGTTATCTATACTGGAGGTTACAATTGGTGATCTTTAAAGGCTCTTCTAGACCTTAATTTATGAACCTAGGATAAAGGTCTCAGTCTGGTCAGTCCTGCCTATGTAGGGCCTTGGTGATATAAATGGAGACTTTAGACTTTAAACTGGAAGGGAATTTCCCTCAGAGAACTTTCCATTCTGATTCTATCCAACTGACCTCTGTAGATCTATCCCTTCAACACTGAGATCTAAGCTTTGTGCCTTCTATATTATTGTTGTTGGGTCATTTCAGTTCTGTCTGACTCTTTACTGACCCGGCAAAGACAGTGGAGTGGTTTGCCATTTCCTTCTCCAGCTCATTTTTACAGAAAAAACTGAGGCAGGGGCAGCTAAGTGGTGCAGTGAATAGAGCACCAGCCCTGGAGTCAGAAGTACTGAATGCGGCATCAGACACTTAACACAAAAACTAATCATGTGACCTTGGGCAAGTCACTTAACCCCAATTGCCCTGCCTTCTCCCCTCCAAAAAACAAACAAAAAAAGAAACGGAGGCAAACAGGGTAAAATGACTTGCCCAGGGTCACATAGCTAGCATGTCTGAAGCTAGATTTGAACTTAGGGAAATGAGTCTTCCTCACTCTAGATCTGGCACTCTATCTACTTTGCTTTGTTGCCCTTATTAACTTGAGGTCAAATATTTTCCTAGAAGAAAATGATGTCTACAAAACTAAGTTCACAAATCTTGAAGATTTCAGCTTTTCAGACACAAGCTTATTTAAATTGGTTCATAACATATGTAGTTTGTCTTTAATACAACGCGGTTTTGATCAATGGGAAGCTTATGTCTACAGAATCATTTGGGTTTCAAATACAGGATATTTTAAAATAAAAATAAAGTTTTAATGTAGATTATGGCATCTTAAAATAATTTCTTAGGTTACATCCAGTCAAAATATTTTTTCACTGAAAAACTTTCCAGAGAAAAGCTCAGAACCTTCCTGAGCCTCTCTGTTATCAAGATTTATTTAGTCAAGTCTGTTGTTTTGTTGTGGTTGACAAATTTTGTTTTTTTTAAGAGCAAATGTTGCCAACTGACCACTTTGTCCATTAAAGAAAACCACTGTTACCCTATTTGACTAATTTAAAGTATTACTTCCTTATAAGATCATGGATTTAGAGAGAGAAGAGACAGACTATTTAATCTATATAGGTTATAGGTTAGGAAACCAAGACCCCGAACTTTACTGTTCAAGATCACAGTGGTAGTAAATATAAGAGGTAGATCTTGTTATTTTCATAAGACATAGTTTTGGAGATTCAGTATGTTTTGTATCACAACTTTAGTTATGCTCCACAACAATAGAGACAATAGTGCTGCTTTTTCAAAGTCCAATTTAAGAGACCAAGTCTTTTGCAGTGTGGTGTAGAGGAGAACACTGGACTGAGAATTTGGAAGCCAAAGTTCTTGCTCTGGATTTGTCATTAACTGACTCTGGACAAATTCCTTCCCTTCTGTAGGTTTCAGTCTCTTTACCTAGGAAATGATCACTATGGTTCCATTCCAGTTCTACTATTCTGGGTCAGTTTTGGTTACTTGCATTTCTATGCAAAAAAAAAACTCAACCTGCAGGTGGCAGTCTGATCAAATGTTTCTTTGTAGCAGAACGGGTCATCTAAAAAAAATTATGACTTTATATATATCAAGTAAGAATTAATATCCACAAATGTTTTCAGTGAAAAAGGATTTTGGCTCTGAATACAGCCTAGAAAAGGAATCAAGGCACTATTATCTTATTATTTTATTTATTTTCTTGTTTACATCATTCATTTCCACGAGATTTTGAGTTACAAATTTTCTCCCCGTCTTTCCCCTACCCCCAACACCAAAACAGTGATCCCACTGTAAAGCCCCTCCCCAATCTGCTCTCTTTTATGTCCTCCTCTAACGCCCCTCTCATTTATCTATTTCTGTGTATCAATCAGTAAAGTAACAAAAATTTATAAAGTGCCTACTATGTGCCAGACACTGGTTACATAAAGACAAAAATAAAATTACCCCTGATTTCAAGGGGAGTGGGAATATAACACATGTAAGTATTTACAGAATAATACAAAATAGCTACAAGATAGATATGGAGAAAAGTTACTACCAATTGGAAGAGATCCAGAAAAGCTTGTAGAAGGAAGTGTTTGAAGGATTTTGAAGGATGTGAAGGGTTTTGTGAATCAGAGATGAAAAGGAATTGCATTCAAGGGGGCATTCTGGGTATGAGAAATAATTCCTGTGTGAAGAAGAGCAAGAAACACAGTTTGATTGGACTACATAGTATAGAAAGAAGAGTGATATGTAATGAAGTTGGGAAAATAGATTGGGGAAAGCTTTACAAGTCAAACAAGAGTTTATATATATTTCATTTTAGAGGCAACAAAGAGTTACTTGAGTAGGGAATTGGCATAGTCTGATCTGCACTTAAAAAAAATCACTTTGGTAGCTGTGTGGAGGAGAGATTCCAGTAGAGAGAGATGATGTAGGGAGGCTGATTGATGAGCAAGCCTTTAAATAATAGTCAAGCAGATGAAAGGTGAAGAAGACATGAAATAAGGTGGTGAAAAAAGATCTATAAACAAAGGCTCTAATGAACCACACTTGAAGAGAACTTTAGAGCCTTGGGCTCACCACAGGAGAGTTACATCATTTCCTAGTTCCTATCATTATTCAACATTTATTGAGTATTGACAGCGTACTTAACGCTATACAAAGTAGAATCCACAGTCCCTCTCATATCTAATGTTGTGAAACCACTTAAGAATTTGAATCTATGAAAATTCACTTTCAGGTTAACACCTTTAGGTATTTCAGTTCACAGATAATTTAAATGTGTGTTGTTTTAATAAACTGTAAAACCGAAGTAGTTCACTTATTTATTTAAGAAGGAAACTTTTCACTAGGTGGCACTGTTCTTAAAGATGATCTTTCTGTTAGAGCCAGTTGTATTTCAGTAACTGTTCTGCACATCTTAGTTTATAACAACTTAAATTACTAAATAAATTTTTTTAAGAAGTCTCTTTTTACATTGTTCAGGAGCCAATAAATCATTGTCTTACTAAAAAATTTCAGAGTTACCTATTTGGATGTTAGTAATTAAATATTCAATCCTAGATTTAAAGCTGGAAGGAAACTTAGAGGACATCTTGTCCAAACCTCGCATTTGTAGATGAGAAAGTTGATCCCCATATAATTAAGTGACTTGCCTAAGGTTACACAGGTAGTAAATAGCAGAGGTTGAATATAAATGCAACCTTTTGGTTCTCAAAGTCATTGCTCTCTACACACCACCATGCCACCTTGATAACTTTGATTGCAACTTATCTTCATGGAATGGTATCATGTGATATAGGCTTTCAGGTCATCTTAGTGTGTGTGTGTGTGTGTGTGTGTGTGTGTGTGTGTGAAAACACATTTCAAATATGCTCCATGAAGAAATCTTTCTAAAAAATTTTAGTAAAGATTCTTGCACTGAAGATATTAGCATTAGAACTTTATTAATAGTTTGACAGCTTTTAGTAATAGTCTGACCTCAGCTAAAGAATGGGGATCCTCAACATTTATGCTGAAATAGTTAAGCAAGAGAAAGGGGTAGAAAGGAGGAATAATTATAAAATTTATCTGGAACAAAATATCAAGAATCTCAAAGGAAATGAGGAAAAAACTGGACTAAAAGAAGCCTAACATCAGATATTGTAATGGTAATGGAATTTAAAGATCCCCCTGTATTGGCTTGGTTTTGGGATTTAATGTTAAAACTCAGACCTAGTGAATCCCACTTGTAGGATGGACTTGTTGACATGAAGAGAGAGAGCTGAACTGGGAGGAGCTGTGGATTTATAGAGAAGGTCCAAGCAAAGGAGGCCAGAGTTGCTGAGAGAAAGTCTTCTGGGGTTCAGTTGGAGCTGCCCAGGACTTTTGAGGACTGCCACCGAGAGATGCTGAGAACTAAGGAAGCATGGCTGTGATGCTGGTATTTTGTCTGTCTGTTTTGATGTTGTTTTGCCAGATTCACCTGCTGGTGAAGGACAGTGCTGCTGTTGTAGAGGTCCTGGAAACTTGCTGTTTGTTCACAAGCACTGAAGGAACATTTTCTTGTTGTATATTTACAGAAATCCTGGAAGAGGGCCTTTCTGATGTTTTCAGGGTTCTGCAGGCAGTCACTGGCAATGCATACTATGGCTTTGTTGAGCCTTGTCTCCCCAGGAACAGGTATTGCTGAATACAGGCCTCCTGTCAAGATGAAGACAGGATCTCTCCTTGGGCATTGAATATTGTGATGATATCTTAACCTTGTTGTAGCTTAAGGGTGGATGGCCTTTTGTGCTCTCCTGCTCCTTTTGAGAAAGTGCTAGGTGTTAATGGATGGTATTGTAATTCAGTTGTGATCCAGGGGTGGGAAATCTTTGACATTTTTGTGCTCTGTGATTGACCACATGAATGTACTTTGTTTATGATTGGAAACTAGTCTCCATTTGAGAAGAAACTAAATGAATGTACTTCCCAAGAGTGGGCTACTTTGACTAATGTACTGGCCAGGGGTAGGATAGTTGGAACTTGGTACTTTGCAACTGAATTGAGAACTTACTTGCTAAATGAATGAATTACAGTGTATTTTGAGTTTCTCTGTTCTGTGAATGTTTTGCTTTAATCTGTCACTGAATAAATGGAGTTTGCTATACTGGTAATCCAAACCTTGGAAGTTGCCTTTTCTAAGCATTACAGGTATTAAATGAAATCATAAAGTAGTAAGCATCGTTATTATTTGATAATTAAAAATCGATTAATGTAATAGACTGAGGGATGAAGATCAAGAAGCAATCAAATATGGCACCTTAGTATTTGTTAAATCCAAGAACACACACTGCTGGGGAAGGGTCATCTATTTCTTTTTTTTTTTTTTTTTTTTTGCTTTTTGGAGGGCAGTTGGGGTTAAGTGACTTGCCCAAGGTCACACAGCTAGTTTTTTGTGTTAAGTGTCTGAGGTCGGATTTGAACTCAGGTACTCCTGATTCCAGGACCGGTGCTCTATTCACTGCGCCACCTAGCCACCCCGAAGGGTCATCTATTTCAAAATAACTGGGAAAACTAGATAGCAGTTCTGGAGAAACAGAGAATTGATACATATATCAGCTGATACAATATTTAAGAACAACAATTATTCTCCACTTGACAAAAGATATGAGGATATTAATAGCCAGATTCCAAAATAAGAAATATAAACTATCAATAACCCTATGGAAGAATGCTCCAAAACACTAACAAGATAAATGTAAGTGAAAGAAGTCAGAGATTTCACCTTACATTGTCAAAGAGGACAAAAGATGAAAATCATAAGTATTGGAGGTGCTGAATAAAGATAAGAACAATTGTAAACTGCTGGTGGAGCTATAAATTGGTCCCACCATTCTGGAAAACCTTTTGTAACTGTACTATAAAATGCAATTAACTGCATACATCATTTGATCCAGAAATACTACCATGTATATATTCCCAAAAGGGTCAAAGATCAATGAAAAGATTCCATATATACACAAATATGTAGAGCAAATAAAAGAGGCAAACCCATCAATGAAAGAATGTCTCAACAAATTTTGATATATAAATATAATGAAATATTATCGTACCATAGGAAACAAGGAATATGGAGACTTCAGAGAACCAGGAAGATCTATGTGAACTGATGCATAACAAAAGTAAGCTTAATCATGAGAACTCACTGGTTTAGAGACATGTCAATGAATAAGTTTGGTCTGTCCTTTAAAGGTCAAGTTCAGGTCTCTGACTAATGAAGCAAACTTAAGTCAGTATCAGAACAAGGACTTCACCAGCTGGCATAATAGAACCCAGGAAAAGGGAAATTCATGTATTGTTTAGGGAATGCACAACTGGTACAAGAGACGGTAGAAGGAGATGGGGCTTATCTGACTATCATGAACCATGATTAGATATTTCTAGATCAAACACAAATACTGGTGGGGATAAGTATATTTTTGGTTATTGTTGAATTGTATCTGACTCTTTGTGACCCAATTTGGGGTTTTCTTTGCAAAGATAATGGAGTAATTTACCATTTCCTTCTCTAGTTTACAGATGAGGAAACTGAGACAAATGGGATTAAATCACTTGCCGAGGGTCACAAAGCTAGTAAATGCCTGAGACCAGATTTGAACTTAGGAAGACTCATCTTCCTGACTCCAGGCCTGGTCCTCCATCCACTGTGCCACCTAGCTGCCCAAGTAATATTATAGAGGTGGAAAATAACGCATCATATGAAATATCTAGTAATAGGTCATTACCAATGGGGAAGTCAAGTGATACTTCAAAGGGAAGGTAGTATCTTGGTTGCACTTTAAAGAATGTCTATCTTTTAAAAGGGGGCAAGCATGGCATTGTAGAGTATAGTACTTGGAATTAGAAAGACCAAGATTCAAATCTTGTCTCAAAAACTTACTCATCGTGTAACCGTGAAATAGTCACTTAAACTCTTTGAATCTGACAATTTTTGATACTATAAGTCTTTTAGCTGAAGGTGATATAGTAGATAGAGGTGCTACACTTGGAGTCAGGAATACCTGAGTTTGCATCTGTAGCACCAATGCAATATTTACAGTGCCTGTGATGATGATAAAGAATGTGACTGTAAGTATTGCATGATGTTTGATCACAAAATATACCAGATTCTCCACATAGAGGATAGAACTGAAGCATTTGTTCAGATACCAGAAAACCTCGTCCCGAAACCAGTAAGCTGATTTGATCTTCAAATTTCTACTCTCATTATAGCATCCTGCCTCAGATGTTTACTAGCCATGTGACCCCGGGCAAGTCACTTAACCTCTCTCAGCCTTAGTTTGCTCATCTGTAAAGTGGGGATAATAATAGTAACTACCTCACAAGGATGTTGTGGATTAAACAGATAATGTATTTAAAGTTCTTTGCAAACTTTAAAGCACTGTATAAATGCTGGATATTACTGTTATTACTACAAGTTACAGTTGGGGTATATGGGTATTTAAGAAGAACCTCTGATGTGAGGGCTTGTCAAACCCTTTTCAGGGCTACTCATACACCTTGGTGTTCTAAGAAGCTGTAGCATGCTCAGTGTCCACACCCTGGTAAACCATCTCAGCAGAGGGGCTAAATCAGGTTGAGGGTAACTGACAGGCCTCAAATCCATTGGTGAATTAGGGAGATACCACAAGCATATAAAGACTTCCCCTGGTGGAAGGGGCAGATGAGAACAATTTGTTTCAACAGCCTTTAAAAGTGATGAATCAGGTTCTGTGGAGTACTTGGAACTTGGTCAGACATTGGAGATGCCAAGGTCATCTACTGCATCCTGGACCATGACCAGGCACCTTGACTTTTGTCCTGCTACTAAACTTTAATGACTCAGGAAGAGAAAGTGAGGTGAATGACTTCATGCAACTTTGGTTCACTTAAATCGAATTAATACGAAAGTCAAGACATCACCTGTGATGACATTGTGCCCCTTTGAAAACAAAAGACCAACAACAACTTATAGATGCATTTCAGTCTGGTTGATAGGGGGAGTTTCTATACTTATGAAATAAAAAGATAAGTGAGAATTCAGCAAGCAAAGAAGGGGAAAGGAAATATAGTAAATATAGAGAACAGAGAGTATATTCTGGGGATAAAGAATGCTCTGGTTTTAAGACTAGATTACTGGGAATGGCAGGGAATAACCTAAAATAAGATTAGGAAAGCAATGTGATAGTCTGTGAAAGGTCTTGAATGCCAAAATAAATGAGTTTAAATTTATTTGGTAGGCAATAGGAATCTAGTAAAGATTTTTGAATAGAGAAGGAGTGCAGCCAGATGCATAAGGAAGATTATTCTGGTAACAGAATAAAAGATGGATTGGAAGGAAAGAGTGAAGATAGGAAGATATTTTTTTCAGAAGGCTATTGCATTACCCCAGGCTGGTTATAATGGTTACATGCATTAGGGTGGTAAGGAATGGAAAGAAATAATTCCCATAGCTGAATTCCAAAGCAAAGGATTTCTTCTCTCTGTCTCTATCTTTGCTTGTCTCTCTTTTGTCTCTGTCTCTGTCTCTCGTTCTCCAGCAGACCCCTAATGAAAATTCAAATGCTCCCTGGATTCCCTGGCCTGATTGTTATCAAGTTATCCCTTTAATAATCTGAGACAAGATTGGAGTTGAAAAACCTTACCAAGGAATTAAGGGGGGGGGGAGGGGAGAATGGGGCAAAATATTTTACAGAAGCAAAACCTCTGGTTCTTTGAGATATTAGTATATGAGAGAAGCCTGGGGGTTGGAGTTCTCTCTTCCAGCAAGTAAGGAGTGAAAATAATTTTACAGTGACCTACATAGCATGTATGATATTTGTCATTCTGCCATGACCAATTAGCTGATACCTAAGCCTGAAGTGCATGCTGCTCTCCCTTCTGGAAGAAAAGGTAAATGACTAGAGGGATCCTTCTTTATTTTCCAGGTTATCAGGGAGAATGATATCTTCATCGAAATATTGGAAATAGGGTTTCAAAATAAAATAAAGGAAAAGGATATTGAAAAGGTGGAAGGAAAAAGGTATATGTCAAGAAGATAGAGGTGGGAAGAATGGAATACAGAGAAGAAAAGTAAAAGGAAAGAATGTTGAATATTTGGAGTTAAGTTATACATGTGAGGCTTTTTCCCAAAGTAAGGGAGCGCTGAGAAGGAAACGATCATTTATCCTCCAAGGAATGAAGACATCAATCCACAGGTTCTGTCAGGCAGGAGATATCCACTAAGGGTCAGAGGAAGGAGACAGATCTAGTGGTTGTTGGCAACTTGCAGCTGAGGCACTTATTTTATTGATCTAACTATAGAAGTCTTCAGGCTTCCGGGTACATGTATCTCAGACATAATGGAACATCACTTCTCAAACATGATGATCACTATGCCATTCTCATGTTTCACTTGGGGACAAATAATACTGCAATAAGGAGCACTAAAAGCACTTCTAAGGATTATGAAGTATTAAAAAAGCAAAGGAAGCCTTCAGCTATCATCCTTTCACCTGCCCTCACCCCCACCCCCAACACACATGGTCTTTTCCTCTCTAGGATAAGCATCCTTAGCTATTTCAACCTATTCTCCATGATGTAATTTCAAGACCTCCATCCCAGTTACCCTACCCTGGATGCTCTTATGCTTATTAATGTTCTTTATCAAGATGTCAAATATAGAAGTATTCCATACCCCTACCTCAATTATTACAGAGACTTTTTTTCCTTTCTTGCAACAGCTTGACCAGAGTAACTTTGGTAACCTCAAAATGTCAGAAAATTTTGGACACTGATGGCAGTGTCTGAATCAGGAACCAAGGACACATTAGACATATTAAGGAAAGGCAGCTTCAGTATTCTAAAAGGAATCCAGGAGACATCTTCATCATGCCCAAAAAGAACTTCATGGGGGCCCCAAATGAGGGGAGAAAAGAATTTCTAGAAAACGGCTTCAGAAGAGCTATGCTCTGAACTTGAGTTCTCTTTTCCCAGAAATCCATATGTACTTGTGGAAAAATGTGCCCCCAGACTGAAGAAGGAGGATTCTGGGTACCAACTGTTCTTATTCTATTACTGTTTCTAAAAACTAAGTCTGACCTACTAATTAATATCAGCTGAAAATAAATGAAGGCAGCAAATTCAATCAAGTCAAAAAGTATTTATTCAATACTTACCAATCTGTCAGGCACAGTACTAAGCACTGGGAATGCAATTTCAAGCAGAAAGAAAGACAGTCCCTGCCCTCAAGTAGCTTATGATTTAATATTTTTAAGACAATATATTAAAAGGAAACTAAAAAAGGGGAGGGGAAAATATTTTTTTTAATTTTAATTTATTTTCTTGGTTACATTATTTCATTTCCACAAAGTTTTGAGTTACAAATTTTCTCCCCTTTTTGCCCCTACCCCCCAGCCCAGAACATTGATCCCACTGTAAGA